>JANHFT010008036.1:149628-160033 GCA_032467955.1 Pseudoxenodon macrops | reverse complement strand
GTTCTGTCTAAGAGTTCTCTGCCTTTTGCATTCCCCTCCCCCATGTTACTAGAAGCAGTTCAAGTGCTCACCGTTGTGCAGTGATTGTTATAGGCACCAGGCTTGAGGCCTGGTTCAGTCTAGATTGGCCTTAACTTTACCAGGATTCAGCCGTAACAAAATTTGATTGAAGTGGATTTAGATCTACCAGGTTTCTGGAGGCCAACCAACTTGGCCCGAAGGCCTGGATAGACAAATCTAGAGTAGGCACCTAGCAGGTTCTTCTCTTGATTGGTCAGGTTCCACTTTCACCCTCCCAAGTATTGCATGTTCAGCACGATGAAATCTGGCATCTTGGCCAATACTGCTCAAAATGGTGGCATTGGAAGATGATGAAGCAACAACTTTGCAGATGCATTGTTTTTGTCTGATTTGTATTTCTTGTGGGATGAAATGTGAAAATCAGCTGCATGGTGTGTGTACAGCCAATCTCCAAAATAACTGAAAAGGAAAAGTCTTTTTACTTTCCCATTGCCATTGGAAATCAGTCTCCATGAACTGTTCTAAAAATCCAAGCCTAGAATGGGATCATGAAACTTGGGAAATAGAAGAAATGCTGACTGAGCATACCACAATCCTTAGTTCTCTGGAATCAATATCCTACAGTTTTCTGACATTTTACAGATATATTATAGCATGAGCATTTTTGGACCATACTCTACTTAATCAGAGGATCCTTCAGATCCAAAGAAGAAATGGGCTTGTTTTCAATTGGAACAGAGATAATTACAGGCTGATGATTGAAGGGTCAATTTGGAACCTGTGTCTGCTCCACTGAGTAGGCCCAGCTACATGGAAACTAACTGAGAACAGAATTGTCCTACTATTGAAAAACTCTCCCAATTAAAAAACTGTAGTTTTAATTTTTAGTATACAATGGAAAATTCCTCAGAATAAAGTGACAGGTGAGACATCTTTTTGATATATACAGGCTAATCTAAATTTAGAATGGGGAAACAGTATTGGCATAATTAATGGTCCCATACAATTTCTTCCCCTAGAAATTCCCAGGTACTACATTTTATAAATTTGATCATTTAAATTAATCAGTACATGCTTTCCCTTAGATGTTCATAATTTATAAATTAACTGTTCATTTATAGAACATAATATCCAGAATGCTAATTATTTGACAACAATTACAGAGTAACCTAACCTAACCTTACATCACATCACATCACATCAATTCATTACCCTGTTTTTTAAATTAATTTGGTTAGTTACCATTTTTTATTTATATTACATTTGAATAAAAACAACATGAGAAAAGAAAAATGTGTAATTAAATAGCTCTCAATAGTTACAATCTGCAAGCCTATATCCATTCCAAACAAAATTAATCTTTGGAATGTATCCTTCCAACTGTAATGTGGGAAAGCATTCTGAATAAAAAGTTTTGTTTATATTCAATGTATTAAAAAGAAATCACATGTCCCAATTAGGCTTCCCTTGATTTCTTCTATGGACAACCTATTTGGCAAATTCTTTACTAACACACTGGAGTGCTGGGAAGTTAGCTGATTTCCAATTGTTCCTCAACTTCATCCATCTACTGCCAATAAGACTATTAAACTTTCTCTATCCTACAAATAACCCTGTTATTTTCACCCAATCACTTAAACATTTTTAGAAAGACTAAATTTAATTTTATTATATTTAAGGGTAGAGGACTGACACCAAACTACTAATTTCAAAATGTTTTCCATTACCTTGGTTTGTAGCAATTTGGCCAGGGAAATAAACCATACAGAAGTCCACTCAGTATTAATAAATATTATCAATAAACATTCCCGGATCTGTTCCCCAGGTAAATTTCAAGTCATTAATATAAATATATTTTACACATATCTGCTACTGCAATCTTTTGGAGGATCCAAGGATAATAGATTTGATAATAGACTTGAATGTACACTATAGATTATAACCTGAAGTTATAAAATATTTTCTTTGATTTCATTTTTGACTTTTCATTTCTCTTTGCTTAGATAATGACTACCCAAACATTAAACTTATTTCAGTTGGAACCAAGGTAGCACAATGAAATGTTGAACGGTAATCAAAAAATCCATTCCAATACAGTATGGAATGCAGTATGGAATAAATTTAGCAATATAGTATGGAATAAATCTCCAACTTCATATATATCTTTTTAATTTCATCCCTTCAACTTGAATTATTTGATCTTTGTTCAAAAACAAGGACTGCGTTAAATATGGCAAATAAACCAAGGGTAGGGGTTAAGATATTTGTTGCTTCCACAAAATTAAGTAGTTTTCTAGCTCCACAAAAAAAAACTTTAATTATAATTTGTATTGGTAATTGTGCATTATATTATGTATGTGTACTAATTATAAATGCTAATTAGGAGAGGCTATTCACCATTAAATATGATTGATTCTATCTTAGAAAATTTATACTTCAATTTATACTACAATCATATAAAATGTCAACCATTTATTGCCACTTTTGAATATGAGGAGGCCACAGAGATTCTAGATCATTTTTTGAGACAGGAATACAAGCCTAGGGCTAGGAAATGCCTTCCATACTGAAGCCAAAGTTGCTTCTGGTACAAAAGTTGCAAAATGTTCTACACTATAACTTTTCAGGTTATAATTCCTAAATATTTAATATATGGATGAATAACAATAACACTTTGACAAGAAAACATATTTCTTAGTAATAATTGTATGATCAAAGAAAATAAATTAAATAATAAATAATTCCTGTTCCTCATTTTATGAACTGATTTTCCTAACTGTTCCCAAATCCCCCCACCTTCTGGCCAATTCCTGATGTTCAATCATTTGGTGGTGGAACACTACTCAGCCACCAAAAACTTGATCAATGTGTCTTAGAGTGTCCTTCATTCTAGAACAGGTTCTACTGGTTATTTCGAACAACAAGAAAAGTAAAAAAAATTATTAATAGTTTCAGTACTGGAACATGTTCTTGAGAGGAGATGTTCAAAGGCAAGATGATGACTCTGAAGTTGTGGCCTTTTTTTACATGCAGCTTGTCTTAAAAGGGACTTTTCCCCCACTAATCCCCATCTTCCCTCCCCTCATGGACACCCGTACTTGAATACTGCAGACTTATAATATGAAAAAGCCAGCTGGGAATGTTTGCTTCAGCAAGTCTTCCCCATCCCTGCTCCTCTGCGCTCATGTCATGCTGGCCGCTTGTGCACTCCCACATATCTTTCCCAAACTGCACAGCACCTCTTGCGTACCCCCACATGTCACCTTCTCGATCTGCATCAAACCTCTGCTTGTCCTCCTGCACCATGCAGCACCTCTTGCTCAGTCCCATGAAGCCCATACACCCTTCCTAACCCATGTTGAATTCCTGTGCACCTTTCCTGACCTGTGCCACACTCTTGTGCATTCCCCCCAACCTCTGTGGCACTTCTTGCATATTCCCATACACCCTTCCCAAAGTGCACAGCATCCAAACCAGTGTGGCACCTCTGGTGAACCTTGGTGCATTCTTCCTGATCCACAATGCATCCTTGCACATCTTCCCCAACCCCTGCACACCCTTCCCAATCAATGCCACTTCCCCATGTACATTCCCCAACTCATGCACCTCTTGCACACTCCCATGTACCCTCCCTGACCTTCACCGCTCCCCAGTCTGTGTAGCATCTCCTGCACATGCCCACACAGCATTCCTGATCCTGATGTCCCCCTGCACCACCTCTTAACCCACGCAGCACCTGTTATGCATCCTCATGCACCATTCTCGACCCATGCCACTTCATCTTCCCTGATCTCTGCAGCAGTTCTTGCACACCTCTGTACACCATTCCCAACCCTTGTCACTTACCTGAGCGCCCGTCCCAACTTACACAGCACCTCTCACAGACCTCAGGTACGTTTCCTGACCCATATTTCCACACACACACACACACCTTTGTTCCCTCCATCCCTCAGCCAGCTGGAGACCCTTCCCTGCTTGCTGACTTTGCACTTATAAATTGCTGCTGGCTTCCTCATTGACTTTCTCCCTGCAAGCTTCCCATAAATAAAGTAAAACACCAGCAGGGATTTGAGGGAGGGAGGGAAGTTTCTTGTTGTGGTTAGTCCATGAAACAGGAACCTTGGATTTCCAGAAGGAATAAAATTGGAACTTGTAGTCTGATTTATCTGTGGATGACTCAAAAAAAAGAAAAAGTTGTGACTGATATGGAGAAGCACAAAGCTTGTTCATATCTTGGTGTATTAAACTGAGGTGTGATTAGCTGGAAAGGATTCTTATTTGGTAACTATCCAGAGTTTATATATCTGATGAATCAGGGAACAGTGTTTTTCTTTCATTGTTCAGTTTATAAATAGAAGCTAATGTATTTTTCTCCATCTCACCCTTAATTGTTTACACTGCACTCTTGTTAGTAAAAAACAGGATCTTATATGCAATTTTATCTTTTTTTTTTCTTTAACCTGAGAAGAAAAAAGACATTAGAGAAAACCTTCAGAAGTGAATAGGCAAATTATTATTGATAATAGCTGAAGTTAGATCAAATAAGACATTTGTGGTGTGACACAGTGTTCTTTCAAATATTCAAAGAAGGAAAAAAATGTTCCAATTTGTCAGCCATCTAGATAAATAATGGTAATTATTCTTTTAACTTCTATCGGGACTTGTGTCATGCTTATGCTTTCTGCATATAAATTAAGCCTTGTGTTCACTCCAGTAATATGATTGATATATTAAAGGTGCCTTATTTGTATCTTAAAGCACACTTGATTTTCAAAGATGAGGAAAATGTATCTATACTCACAAATCTTGAAGCTTTTATTTAATGAGGTAAGTAGCAATTTCAAAACAAAAGCAAAAACAAAACCCCAAGGCTTCAGCCAGTTTGGTGTACTTCATTGTGGGAAAACGTGTTATATTCCAATTTATTGTACATTCTTGCATAATACAGAGCTAGGTCAGCAGGAAAAAAAAGGTATTTAGGGAACCAACTTATAAAATATTTAAACAGTTGTTATAAAAGTTTCCAGATGGGTCACTGAAAAACATTTACAAGCTTTTGGATATGGTGTGTTTTCTCATCGGCCTATTAATCATTGGTGGGCCAGAAAACACACAGCCAGTCTGCCTTTTAAATGAAATGGTGATCAAATATACCCATAAATGCTGGAGAGGGACGTCGTCGTGGTTTTTTACATGTCCATTGCTTTCCAAACAATCTGTCACTCTCATCTAATACAGTCTAATTCTTCAGAGACCCATATGACATAAATGTGATTATACAGCGGATAAAACTTAATAATAGAAAAGTCTTTCTTGGACTTCCTCTATATGTTTAGAGTTTTTCTTTGCAATTACATTTTACAAAATGTATTGCAAAATAAGTTAACTTGTGGTATTGCCTACCTACCTCTGTATTTATCCAGTAGTGGCCAATTGTCAATTTCACATCAAGAGTCCCCTTATAGGGGAAACGGGCGGCATGAGAAATGAATAAATAAATAAAGTAAAATAAGTCAAGAGAATTCTAAGTGAGTTCCTGTACTGAAGGGGAATGATTTAGAGCAGTGTTTTTCAACCTCAGCAACTTAAAAATGTGTGGATTTCAGCTGCTAGACTCCCTCAGCCAGCATGCTGTTTTAATGATCATGCACTCAGTGAACAATGAACATACATCCAGCATGCTGGCTGGGGTATTCTGGGTATTCATGTCCTTCAGGTTCCTGAAGTTGATTTATAGCCATTACATAGAGTTGGAGAATGCAACTTTTCTTGGCAAGGGCTCACATTTACTTTTTGAAAGTCATACTGCTTTCTAAAAAGCTATCTCCAAAACTGTTGTCCCCAAAGAGTGATAGTAGGGCTAGAATAAAAACCACAGTTGATTTCCTTCCCATTTGAATTTCGATGAAATCAGATGCAGCTTGTAGGATAACTCTTTATGTATCTAATCAGTGTTCTCGATCACTTTAACAAAGAATTTCTCCAGAACATTCTCTCGAGGCTGCATGCACAGTTTTTGTGAAGCAATGTATTGCCCAGATTGATACAGGTTAATACGGCAGCTGCTGTCATCCTTGCTCTTCACGATTCATATTCTTATTAGCATAGCTAAGAAAGTAGGCTCTTTGTGTGCTGGGAAACTAAATTATATGGAGATACAATACTACATTTCATCTGATTTGCTCAAGAAGTGTAGTTGGATAAGGATGTAGAGAATCCTGAGAACACAATCTACCTCACTCCACGTACGTGCAGTTCTTATGTTTCCCCAAAGGCAATAGCAGCTGATTTAAATATTTATTTGACCCCAGAAACCTTATTTAAATGATAAATGTTTATTATTGAAAAAAAGCTGACACCAACCAGAGCGTAGAACAACTCAAAAGAGCTAATGCAAGATCAGAAGATGTGGAGAGATCTGGACCATAGAATCTCCAAGAGTCAGATACGACTGAATGGATAACATCCTTCTCCTCCTCCTCCTCCTCATCATTGAAAAAGAAAGTCACAATAATTATAATCATAATAATACTTAGCCACTCAGTGAGATGGTTTGGAATGCTTTGCACACTGTAACACTACAGTACTTTTATACTTCTGTATGTCTTTTTCACTTGACATTTTGGAATGTTTGAATCAACGGAATATCTGTTTCTGAATCAGTTGTTTTCAGGGTAGTCATCTTTGTTTATTGTTCAAGCTCCAGTTCTGCATTTTTCAGCCCACAACTGCTGTGCATGCTGACAGAGTTGTCACTTGGCCCAATATGCCAGATCCAAAGACATAAAACTGTTGAATCATCCAAATGTGAACTTCTGCTATGAAATTTGCTGCGAAACATTCAGTGGCTTGCTTTAGAAACCCCATTCCATCCTGTAACCACGCACAGGGGTTGTTGTTTTTTTTAGACTATTATTTTGCTTCTCCACTTGTGCCTGAAGGCATTAGGTTGTCATTTGTCATTAGCATTGTCTAAAGAGCGGCCTTCTGTGAACATGCAACATGTCAGTAATACTTAGGCAGGAATGAAGAAAGGTTCATCATGCAGTGCTTTGACAAATTCACAGCCAACTGCTGCATTGCTCAATGGAAGGGAAGGATGGCTGGGAGAGGAAAGCAAGCCTGCAGACTTATTCCAAATTTAGCAACTACTTTTGCTTCATTTGGCAAGAGGAAAAAGGGATCTTCTGCTCAGGTACAGATCAAGAAAGTTACAGATAGGATCAGGTACAGTTCAAGAAAGTTCTTAAGGTGTTTTGATGATCCTGGTGGAGTCTTCCTAAAAGTGTGGTCTAACCCCTTTGACAGTGATAGTATTCAGCCGGTTCTATCTGGATCGCACGATCCGGTAGCGGCGGCTGCGGGAGGCTCCACCCAACCACCCAGACATCATCGTGTCCCGTTTTTTGATGTTCTGCCCATGCACGGTCATGGCATGTGCAAGCGAATTGTGCATGCCCGCACTCACATTTGCAAACCGGTAGCAAAGGTAAGGTAATACCACCCCTGCCCTTTGAGAAGAATGTTAGACCCATAAGCAGTTCCTGCAGCGTAGGCTGGAAGTTGCTAGGATACTACAGTGGAACCTCGGTTCACAAATGCCCCAGTCCACAACCAAATCAGTTCCTGAACAAAAAAATCCACTCAAAAGTTATCTCTGTTCACGACCATATCTTTGGTTCCCGATCAAACTCAGCTGCGGCGATTTTCCCTGCCGCAGTGATTTCCCCTTCAGCGCCATTTTTATGTGTGTGCACATGCGCAGTAAGTCGTGCTTCCGTTCATGACCAAAGCAGATGCCGACCGAAGTCCAGGAACCGATTGTGATCGTGAACAGAGGTTCCACTGTAATTCAAATATCACGCACACTGCATTCATGCGGGTAAAGAATAATAGAAATGGATGTTTATATTGTTTTCTCCATTACGTAGGATCTCTTTCCTTTTGCCAGGACCAGGAGGGTCCTTTTTAAATACTTTGCCCAAATACTTGTTTCCTGCATAAAATTTCACAACTTGGAAGGCAGTTGTTCCCATTGGTAAAACATTACCAGTTTAGTAAAAAAAAAAAATTGTTCTTTTCATAGAAGTCCAAATTATTTCCAGTAGCGACACAATATGAAAAGCAATCATTCAGATATTTGCACAGCAGGATGACATGTCTTTCATGCTGTTTTGAAAGAGCCTTCTGTATTTTTAGACACTTTTTAAAAACTCGCTGATTCCTCTTTGATGCTTGTCCTCCTTCTTCCCACCACTTAAAATAACACAGAAATGTTTTGAATCTTCAGTTGGTCCTACAAGTACTTTGTATTAAAACTGATACTCTCCAATCCAAACTATAAAATCCCAGCTCTTTGTAGATTGCATCTGAATAAGGATAGCCTATCTCAAATAGAATGAAAAGAGAGAGTGAAGAGAATACTATGTAGAAAAGATCCAGCACAATCCGTCAAATATTTTGTTTGGCTTTCTCACCTACTCTTGTATTTCAGCTGTTACTTCCAATCTATTCTTAAACCTCAAAAATGCACTTACGTGTTGTAATGGCTAAGCGGTTTCTGTTTCAACTATTAATCTGATAATGATTGACATGTGCATTAAACAAAGACCACAATTAAATGACTGCAGTTCTCGATTTTAATGGATCTATGTTAAGGAAAACTGAATGCATAGTCCTAGAGATATAAATATATATCATTTCTTTAAAAGGTTGCTGCCCTTTTTAATTAGCAGAAGAAGTGAGACTCTGTAGAGATTTTGTTTTGTAAGTCATTTGGATATTGAAAAATCTGTAGCAGAAACTTTTTGAAAGTTTCAAAAACATACAGGAACATTTAGGGAATAATGGGAATAACCTGGGAATAATCAAAACAATGTTTTTAGGAGACTTGGTATAAGTCTGTGCTAAGATTTGGCTTGCTTCAGAATTCTGCTTCAGTAGATCATATTCTAGGTCTTTGGAGTGTGTTCAGCTGCTTCTTCCCAAAAGTTCCCATATTCTGAAGTTCTGGTAGATAACACTATTAGGTAAAAGATTAGACAAGTTCTGATTTCCTCATTCCTGACATGTCTTGAGCTTCTTATGCAAATAGGGTGGCTACTTTAATAGATGTGGCTGGACTTTGTCAGAGGGTGAATTAATATCTTGCAATGGAACCTGTGGAGCTTAAAATTAAATCTCACCTTGAAAAATAAACGAGAGGTTTAAAAATTAAGCCCACTTACCACCAGACACGATTGATGGGGTATCAGTATTAATGTTCCTTGTGAATTAAACTGTGTGTGACTTTCCATGTCAAAATTGCTTTCCCCAGTCTTAAATCACATGAGGTGTTCAAGGGGGGGGGAGCTTTTCAACATCTCCTAATTGTCATCTCATCCATGTAGATTCTTTTCATCCCTTCTGAGACCTGTAGCCTTGTGTGCTGCTTCTTGGCAATCTGTGTGTCATTTATTTTCCCGAGATTTGATGTCTGTTATGATGAAAGTGTCAATGCTCCAAAGATTAAATTGATTTTCTTCCTTTCTCTTCCCTTCTGTCCTTGTGTCTAGAAACAGTATTGCTGCTTCAGCAGTGTGTGCCTTCAATCTCAGTGCTATTACACAAGCCTTTAATGGACCTTTCCGATACCAGGAGAATCCAAGATCTGCATGGCTCCCAACAATCAATCCAATCCCAAACTTTCAGGTATTTTAGGACAATCTCAACTCACTCAGAACCTCTTCTGTTTCATCTGCTGTAAAACATTGGAATTAATCAGTCTTGCGTGTTGACTAGTGTATCAAGTTTGGACATAAGGAATTTAATTCTATGTGGGTAGATGGCGTGCATGAATTAGTGGATAGGAACAGAAGCCTTGATCTGACTGTATATAAAAGGGCAACAGAGTGATGCTCTATATTAAGCTATAGCCAGAAAGAAGGATTATAGGACATAATACTGCATCCTGTTTTGGTCGCCACGATGTAAAAAAGGTGTGGAGACTCTAGAGCAGTGATGGCGAACCTTTTTCTTCTTGTGTGCCAAAAATGGCAGTGCGCGCATGCTAGCACACACCCACGTGCCAACACACAACCCCCACACACATACACTGCGCATGTGCGCACACGCTCCCCCATTCGGCTTTTTTTTGCCCTCCAGAGGGTTCAGGAGGCTTCCCTGAAGCCCTCAGAGGGGAAAAAGAGCCCAACGGGATTTCTGTTTTGACTGTTGAGCTATTTTTCACCCTCTGGAGGCTTCAGGGAAGCCTCATGAAGGCGAAAAATGACCCTATGGGCAAACCGGAAGTTCGGGAATGGATTTCCGGTTTGCTTGTTGGGCCGTTTTTTTTACCCTCCGGGGGCGTTAGGGAAGCGTCCTGAAGACTCTGGAGGGTAAAAAA
>JANHFT010008036.1:132954-147904 GCA_032467955.1 Pseudoxenodon macrops | reverse complement strand
GCTGCTGCACACTGCTGGCTCATATTTAAATGGTTGTCCACTAGGACTCCAAGATCCCTCTCACAGTTACTACTATTAAGCGAGTACCACATATACTGTACCTGTGCAAGTGGTCATACTATGCCTTCATCATTAGAAAAAAATCAGGAAAGCCAGGGTTCTTGCTTGCTAACGTACATTCTACATTTATTAGGAAAATAGTAGAAGCAGTTTGGCATGGTAGTTACAGAGACAGACAGATCACAGAGGAAAGTAACATTTGGAGCCTTACCACTCTGCAGTTTTTCTTAAGAAAAGCATATGCTTAGATATTCCTGTTCAGAATTTCTCAGTGACCTGCTGAATAGTAAAAACCCGGTTGGTATGCTTCCTCCTGCACTGCACTTCATAAATCTTCCTCATTATCGTCTCTTGCAACGTTTCAGACAGAATTCTGCCTAATAAGTTCTCAAGAAAGCTAAACAAATTCCCTCTGTAGTTCTTACAGTCATTCTTGCTACCTTCCCTGAGATAAGGCAACAATAAGAGTATTTTTTAAATCATTAGGCACAGATCCGTTCCTCACACAAATTACATATCTACCCTGCCTACCCTACCTAACCACATTAGTAGCTGAACATGTATTCAATTACACCGTCTATAACTATGGTCTCGTCATCTACTGTATTCTCAGAACAATTCTATCCATTTTTGTCTTGGTCATTAGTATTTATAGCATCAGGAGTGCAAGCTGTTCTGCAGCATGCATTGTATCTCCTGCATTCTGGAATGCAGGCAACAATATGGCTGGCAAGTAGTTTCTACATAACAAATCCTAGCTTGAATAGTATTTAATAACATGAACTTTTAAGGGTAAAACTGAACATTGTTGTGTTTGTGGCATAGTGTCAAAAATTTTCCCACACTGCCAGGTCCCATTAGTAGGAAAAGCCCCGTATGACATGGGTATGACTAAGGTTGGTAACTATGTCTATTCCTTCCCTATATTACTGTACATCTCCATGCCGTGCTGAAAATTTGCAGAATATTTTCTTTTACAAAAGAGCTTCTTAGACTGCTTATAATTTCATTGAAAAATGGTTTATGTGGTGGGTTTTGAGCTCATGTTTTACTGCAAGGTGTTAAAGCACATTGGAGCATGTTATACTTCGCTGTTCTTCTTGCTACATCTCTTCAGCATCCTGTAAGCCTCTCTGCTTATTCATCTTCATGATCTACAAAATCCCCAGTGGGGGGAATTCTCTTTAATTGGAATATGTGTGAATCCAGGGAGGTTTCACAATATTGACAGGATGGCTCTTTGAAAGATGAAAGGCAAGACCAATCGCAATTCCCTACACCTTGTTACCTGCCTGATAAGATCAGGCAAACACCCGATGCGCAATCTTATGGAATTTCACTGTTTTTATTTCATCTTTGAAATTTTTTTCAATAAAATTAATGTAATTTATTTTAATGCAGAAAAAAACCAGGAAACTTTTTATCCATTGCATTTTCCCTTATGTATACGATGCACAGTTTGCCATTAAATTATTACAGGTGACGATAAAGATACAAATAGTAACAGGTCTTGGAAGGCTTGAGAACTGGGTCCCTTCTTTATTGAACAGAAGTAGGTTATCTGAAGGCCTCAGCCTGGAGTACCCTCAACATTCCTCATTAATTGTAATTTTCCTAGTCCAATCAACTCAAGGAGCCTGCTTTGCAAGAAAGTGTGTATAAAATTATAATCTCAGAAATTAATTATAGTCACATGATTTCGACATATATATCACACCACAAACAATGGACTTTTGACCCTTATTAAATAGGATTAGGATCACAACTTCAATGTAAAACAATTAAATAGAGCATCAGAGTTCTGGATCATGGGAAGTGTTGAATTCCTTTGGAACTCAGACAGGCAACATTTTTAGACCTAGGAATAGATTTAAAAAAAAAACCTATGATGTCTTCATAACAGGAAAGATACAGAGAACTGAATATAACTATAGTCATAATTATAACTGTAATGCATTCTATTTTTTGCTTATCTCCAGTAAGATGGGAGTCAAATCTCAGATATTTGTTGAACATTTTGGCAATGTCATTGGAGCAAGGGGAGGGGCAGGTTCCAAGGGTTGCAAAAAAGGGAGTTGCATACCTCATATGGGCTGAACATTCATTCTCATTTGTTTGATTCTTACTCTCCTTCTCTCCCCCTGGTCTCCACATTTGTTGGGTGAGTGATAAGTAACTCTTGTCATCAATCTATAGGCTCCCCTAGGCTCCTCCCATTAAACTTCCAGCTCCTTCCCCCCTTTGAGACTTCTTCCACCTGCATATAATTTGGAAGAAGATTGCAAGTTGTCATGCTTGATTTTCATCCTGGCTTTTCTCCCAGCATTTTGGTGCAGTTAAGTTCTAAGGGCTTTCTTTTTCCTGAATTGCTTATTTTTAACTGATGCTGCCAAGAGTTATATGGATAGAGTTGGGTGGCCTTGTAAACACTTGAAATAAATAAATAAAATAATAAATTGTTCTTGTAGGGGCCATATTAACCATTATACACCATTTGTTGTAAGATATTCAGAGTTATTTGATATTGAGATGGGTAGCATATAAATTTAGTAAATAAAATACATAAATATTCAATAATAACATGGCTGAGAAGTGAATGCTTTGAAACTAGTGACAAGAAAGAAATACTCTGTTGTCCAAAGCTTCAGAACAGAGGCTTAGCATCTCAAGGTCCAGAACAACAACAGCCAATAAATAAATAGGAAAAAGGTACTCCATTTAGCAGCTGAAAATGGAATTCAATTCTACACTTAGTAACTCATGTCTACAACTAATTTGGCAAAACCTAGGGCCATGATGGCGAGGTGGCACACAGAGTCCTCTCTGTTGGCACGTGTGCCATTGCCAGCTGCACTCCCAGGTTCCATCGCGCACATGCATGCTGGCCAACTGGTCCAATGCGCATGCACAGGCAACCAGCCACTCTCTTCTGGGTTCTGTTGCAGGCATGAGCACCGGCCAGTTGTTCTTCATCACTGGAGGTTTTTAAGAAGAGACTAGACAGCCACTTACCTGAAACAGTATAGGTCAGTGGTGGCTAACCTTTTTGGCACAAAGTGCTGAAACAGGAGCGTGCATGCACGCACGCATGCGCCGGAGTACCAAAACCCAGAAGAAACCCAGCTGCACTTTTGGATTCCGTTGCATGCATTCTGGTTTTGTGCATGTGCACAATGGAACTCGGAAGTGCAGCTAGCGACGGCGTGCATGTGTGCACAGCCAGCCGCTCTCTTCCTAGTTCCATTGCATACATGCACGAAGATCACCTGGCCGGCACACACGTGCACGATGGAACCTGGAAGTGCAGCTGACTGTCATGTGCACGTGCACCATCCAGCTGTTCTCTTCCAGGTTTTGGTGCTCCGGCGCATGCACACGCTACTGTTTCGGCACTCCGTGCCAAAAGGGTTACCCACCACTGGTCTAGGAACTGCCCTCTAGAGTATTTTCAAATAATTTTGCTTTGGTTCCACTCTTCCAGATGCCATATTAATAGGCCTTTGGAACTCTACTTTTTCTTCCCCAATTTGTAGATGTTACCCAAGAGAGAGAGAAATAAAAGAGCTGTTCTTGTTCACATTCAAAAACATCCAATGCAAAGTACATCATCCAAGATGCTTTGAACAATGTCTCACACCAGCCCCATCCAATATGACAAATGGTTGGGATGGATGAGAATAGTAATCGAGCACATCTAAAAGAGTCCAGGCTGGAGAAGCTGCTGTCATACAGATGCCCATCTCAATTTAAAACCACTCTTTCCAATTTGCCATTCCACCATCCCCAGGAAATCCAAGCTTTCTGGTATCAGAAACGTGTCTTAAATATACAAGCTTGATGAATAAGTTAAGCCCATTTATCTATAATGTTTCTTTCTTCTTTTTTTTTTGTATGAGAGATAACAAATATAATATACTATGTTACAGTAATACTCCCTGAATATGTTATGGAAAATACTGGTCCAATGTGTTCTACCCATTAATGGCAGAGTAATGCTGGGAAAACCCATTTGCAAATCTCTTTTCACTGGGTGACTCTGAATCTATTATTTTTACTTTCAGCCTAGCCTACCGTGCAGATATGTTGGGAGAATTAAACTGGGGAAAAGAAAAGAATTATCCTTGTCTGCTTGAGTTTCTTGTATGCTATAAAATTATTTGAAAAGAATAGAAGGATGACATAAATTAAGTTATATCGGCAAGAGATTCTAGAATGAAATGAAAGATATAACTTAAACCGTATAGCTAAAGAGCTGCATAATGCTAATTCTGCCTGACAGTTTTTATCTTCACTTCAAATAGCTAGGACTCCATATTTTCTTGTTTTTTCTTTCCCATCATGCCACCCCTGTATTATTCCTCTTTCCTCCTTATTTCTATAGCAGCACCCTCAAATAATTTTAATATTCTGTCTATATCTTACTTAAATACTCCATAATTTCCTATCTTTCACCAAAGGTAAACCCAAAAGCAGAGTCAGTGAAAAGATCCCAGTTTCATTGTTGGTGACCCCAATTAAAAGATCCAGATGATGGAGAAGACCTTCTTTAGCTCAGACACTGTCTTCCCAAAGTTGGGAGACCTTTGAAAAGCTATCAGCTAAATGTTGGAAGTGTAACCAGATACCCAGGTTCATATTATCATATGTGGTGGACATGTCCAAAGGCAAACAAATATTGGACTAAAATACATATTTGATTAGGAAAAAATGATAAAGCAACATATAGATTTGAAACCAGAAATATTTCTCTGGGTATATTACCAAAACAATATAATAAAGGGAATACATACTTAATTTTGCATGTGGAAAAATGATGAGGTCCCGACAGATGACAGTGTAATAAAAAAAAATTAGAATGTGCTGATGGATAGAGAAAAGAAAAAGAAGAAACAGAATACTTTTTAACATGGGATTTATTTTACCAATGGTTAACTAATAGGAACAGAGGTTAGAAACTAAACAATCAAAAAAGATAACAAAAATGTGTATTGAAAATTTTGTAAGATGGATAAACTAACTGTATTATTATTTTGTGATTAATATTGATATGTTTATTAAGATTACTAGTACCCGTGTTTCCCCGAAAATAAGACAGGGTCTTATTTTCTTTTGACCGCCAAAATATGGTCTTGGCCTTATTATCAGGAGGGGACTTATTATTTTGGGGGTGTAGAAGGGGGAGGGGTTGTCCGCTGGGCGGGCACTACATGGCAAGAGGTGCCAGGCGGCTGCTCTCTTGCGAGTGGGGCAGGAGTTTGTAGGCAAGGGGGATGGATGGGAGGCGGGCGAGTGCCAAAAACACTGGGGGTGGTGGGAGAGAACAGAGAGGCAGCTCTTGGTTTAAGGGGCTCAGCTGCCCCTAGCTGACCGGGGAAGGGAAGGGCTGCCTCCTATGCTGGCCATGCCCACCCCTTCACGAGGGCTTATTTTCGGGGAGGCCGTATATTTACACCCACCCCAAAAATCAGACTTGGCCTTATTTTCAGGACATATCGTATTTTCGGGGAAACACGGTATGATTATGGTTATTGATGTATACTTATTTAAAATTAATGGTGCCCAGACAACACGCTGTTCAGATAGAGACGGAATTTTTTATGTTTATCAAAGAAAAATGTATCAATAAAACATATATTTAACAAAAAGCTGGAAGACCAGATAAGCAAAGAACTTTTTCTGATAAAATATAGATTCTTGGTGTCAAACAAATACCTATTTTTTAAATGTTATATTCAGAACACGTTCAGAAAACACCAGACACCCGTTGGGTCCTGAAATGAAGAGTGGCTTATAGATTACATGGGGCTTGCAGTACATTTCTATAGTGGGAGAAATGGATGTGAATCAATACATTTGTATGTTAATACTTCCTTTAATATTGCTATTGGTCAATATTCACAGATAGGGCATAGCACAACACGTTTCATAGCAGTTTTCCATCTCCTACTGCTTTTCACTAGGCAGCAACATATTTCATCAAGGTGAAGCTGCATTTAAGGAAATACACGTAGTCCTCGACTTACAACAGTTCATTTAGTGACCATTCAGAGTTACAATGGCATAAGTGAAGTAAGTGACTTATGACCATTTTTCACACTAACAACCGTTGCAGCATCTCTGTGGTCATGTAATCAAAATTCAGGCACTTGGCAACTGACTCATATTTAGGACCGTTACAGTGTCCCGGGGACATGTGATCATCTCTTGCAATCTTCTGACAATTAAAAGTCAATGGGGAAGCCAGATTCAGAACAACCGTGGGACCAACTAAAAACTGCAGCACTTCACTTAACAACTATGGCAAGAAAGGTTGTAAAATACGGCAAAACTCACTTAACAAATTTTGGGCTCACTTGTGGTTGTAAGTCGAGGACTACCTGTATTAAACAGCACCAAATGATCAATTATTGGTACCTGGGGTGAATCCCCTCAGCTTCCCAACCTTTGAGAAAAATAGTCACGATAGTGGGTGATGCTAGACTTTTCTATCTGACACCATAAGACAGTTTGGGAATGTCCATAGCTCAGTAGCAGTAAAGGGTCCCTTTACAATCATATCATAGCACTAGCACTTAGACTTATATACCGCTTTACAGTGCTTTACAGCCCTCTCTAAGCGGTTTACAGAGTCAGCATATTGCCCCCTGAAATCTGGGCCCTCGTTGTACTGACCTAAGAAGGATGGAAGGTTGAATCAACCTTGAGCTGGTTAAGATCGAACTCCTGGCAGTGGACAGGGTTAGCCTGCAATACTGCATTCTAACCACTGCACCACCATGGCTCCTATGAGTATGAGTACTATCCTTAAGAGTAGGATATAAGCCAAGTAAGAATAAGAGATGATTTTAAGAAGCAGTGAATCTTGAATGCAACATATAATCTTAGTAAAATAGTTACCCTGGTTTCTAGGGACCTTATTTTTAGATCATTGTTTCTTCCAGCTCATTCCACTAGTGATGATTGTAGTGGTGGTAATTAAGGAGGTAAAATATGAGAGCGAAACTGAATACAGGTAGTCCTAGAATTATGAACAACAATTGGGACCCGAATTCCTATTGCTAAGCAAGGTTAAGTGAGTCATTCCTGATTTTTACAAACTTTTTTTTGCCATAATTGATAAATGAACCACATGGTTGTTAAACAAATCTGACTTCCTCCATTGAGTTTGCATATTGAAAGCTGGCTGGGAAGGTCTCGAATGGTGATCAGTGATCCCATGTTGCTGCAGCTGTTGTAAATCGATGCTGGTTTCATTGAGTCTGTGATTCATTTCTACCAAAATTATGGTTGTATTCTTGCAGTTTTGCTTGTCCCATTCTCTCATTTCTGGCATCCCTTTGAAAGAAAGAAATACACCTCCCCAAAAGTAAGCCGAGCCTCAATCAAAGGCTAATGGAGAAAAGACCTACTATAAACAAAAACAGAATCGCCTAATAATTTCCCAAATGGGATTTTTATGAACAACAAATGTTTTAGATTCTGTTTTAGAAGAGATAGCAAGGTACTTGGGTGGATATATACAGAGTAAATATCTCTATATTGTCAGCTTTCTTGTATATACACCCAGGCTCTCAGATAAGGAATATTAAATTGCTTTGCACTTGGATAGCAATTTAGGTAAAAGCATAGGCAGTTATAGATTCTAAGAAGCATATTTGTGCTATTAGGAATACAGGAACTAAGGTAACATTTTGGTGATTTTTCAGTATTCAACAGTTGGTAGCAACTTAATTCATTAGTCATACTGGCTGAGGCTTTGGGAATTTTAATTCAGAATATGTATGGAGCACTAAATTGCCTGACTTTAACATAATCCTGCTTGGTTTAACTTAATATTATCTATTCTAATTGGCAACAAGTCTCCAATGTATTAGGTAAAGATCACGCATTCGTCGTCCTCCCCGAAATCGAACTTGGGATCTTGGATCTGCAAAACCTGCCTTCTGCCATGCCTTCTAGTTCTCCTGTGACTAAAATGTGCATTGTCATATAAATAAACATTTACATAAAAATCCATACATACCGTTTATACATCTCTTCTATATCTATTTAAATTTATTTTTGAAAACCACAAAACCATTTTCAATTTCTCTGAATTTAAAGTTATTTTAATGTAGTGATTAGTAGAAAGGTGTCCATGTTCTTAATAGTTGCTACTTCTGGTGTAATCAGTGAAAGTGCCTCCTTATATGATGCTTGTTACTAAGCTTTAAGTACTAGGTTGATCTTCAGTGTTGGCTTTTTTTTAAAAGATAGAAGAACCTGGATAAATCCCTGGACTATTATAAAAATAATTTACTTTTGTTACGGAATTCAAGATTAACATTTTGGAAAAACATAATTTATGCTTTGGCTCCATTAAAAAAAAAAGAGTATATATTAAGAGAAAGTTGATTTCATGTTAAGACAAATGGGTCCTCTAAGTGCTACTATAATTTATTCCATGACTACACATTATTTTCTTGAGTTGGGAAAAGCTAATTGAAAGTCATACTGTGTTCGTCTGATAAAAGAGTATTTTCTAAACATGAAAAACTACAAGTAGTCTGCACTGGGACATTTTTTAAAGAAAAATGTAATCCCAAACACAATGTTCCTTTTCATTGGTTTACTCATAATAACCAACATGAGAAAGAGTCAAGTTGACAATATAAAATACAGTATCTGTGTCTGTCTGTCTGTCTGTCTGTCTGTCTGTCTGTCTGTCTACCGGTATCTATCATTTATTCATTCATTCATTCATTCATTATATTTTTCTCCCACACAATCAAAACTACTCTCAGTTAACATGATACAGAAAAACAATTTAAAACAGCAATGATAACTACAACAACAATATAAAATCAAATCTGAATTATTATTAAAAGAACAATTCAAAATAAGATAAAAAAATTCACAAATAAAACAACTATAAATAAATCAACAAACGGAAATGGTCTGTTTCAATTAAAATGCTCTCCGGAATCTCTCTGTCCTTAGCATCTTTGCAAATGCAATTAGGGAGGGGCCCAGTCTGATTTCTACAAGAGAGGGATAGGTAGATAGAGATGGTACTTTGTTCATTCACCATTTGTTCCTTCCTGCAGGTAATACATAAGGTTCTCTGGGGTGATAGCTCTTGAGAGAACAAATCTCCTTGTCTCTCAAGCTGTGTCTCTTAATTTAATTGCATTTATCCACTCTGTTTCTTCCAGGGAGGTGTCTATGCCAGCAATTTGCTGTTTAGAATGTGGTTTGTTCCATTCCAATTTAACTTTTAATTAGGTCCAGCAACAATCTAAGCAACAGGGGCATAGATGCAGAGAAATAAGTTTCCATAAATATCTCGGACCTTAAATCTATAGTTTAACCTCATTTCCCCCTCAAAAGGACAGAACCCCTCCTCCAATCTCTGAGCCCCAATACGGGATGGATCACCTTATCCTGTGACCCACTAACTTAACTCATTTGATGATGAACTTTGACACATGCTTTCTAAAATGCCACATAGATAGTCTCAACATGGCTGCTCAATCCATGTAGTACTGTGCTATCCCAGGAAAAGTTGGTTGTTTTGAGGCGTTGCATACGGGTGCTTATGCTTGCCTCAGCATTGAAGTACATTCCCTAGATCCAATCAGAAACACCGCAAAGCCCTGTCTCTGTTTTGACTAAGAATCTCCTCTACGCCATGTTCTCTTTTAGATGTTGATCTAAGTTAATTGAATTGAGTTCAGTAAATGTGCATAGAAGAGTAGCTGCAAATACAATTACAAATTTTATTTGATACATAATGCTCAAATCTGCTACGTCATAATTGTCCATTCAAGACTAATGTCATTGCCAATTAAGAGTCTACTACAATTTAAGCCTATACGTAAACTTTCCATCAGTTATAGCATATGATTGACCATTGGACCATGTAAAAAACAGGTGTGTTTACTCTGTCCTAAGTTTCAGATGGAAAGCCTGTACAGTGTTCCTTGTGAATTTGTAATTGTATTTCCAATGTTAGTATATTAGAGCAAAACAAATTGAGAACATAATAATACAGCTTTATGTGAGTTCTGCAGGATACATTTACGCTAGCTTGCAGTAAAGGAATACTGATAAATATAGGTGCGTCCAATAGTTGGTAGTCTTATCCTTATCTGCTTCAGGGAGTAACAACTTTTTGGTACTCTTTGATTTGTTCAAAATGCTTCTCCCGTATGTATGATATATGCTTAGGCCACATTATGCTTATAAGGATATTGATTGTTAGGAAATTAAGTAATGCTGCTTTATTCTCAAAAAATGAAAAATTACATTTTTAACCTGTATTTTATTTGTACATTTAAAAAGAGAAGAAGCAAGAAATGAGAATGAAGCAGGGTTGCAAAACAGGTGTATGGAGGCAGCCCTCGACTTATGACCATAATTGGGACCAGAAGTTCTGTTGCTAAGCAAGGCGGTTGTTAACTGAGGCATACCCAATCTTACGATCATTTTTGTTCCAGTTGTTAAGCAAATCATTTCTCTAGTTAAGTGAACCATATGGTGACTAAGTGAAATCAGCTTGACTTCTCTTATCAGAAGCTGGCTGGGAAGGTCCCAAATGGCAATCACACGGTCCTGGAACTCTGCAACCATCATAAACTTATGCCAGTTGCCAAATGCACGTGATTGGGGGGATTCTGTGATAGTCTTAAGTGTGAGGAAGATTGCAAGTCACTTTTTTCAATACCGTTATAACTTTGAGTGGTCACTGAACAAATGGTTGTAAGTCAAGGTCTAGCTGTAAATGGAATCTAGCTAATATCTCTATACTGGAGGGTAAAATAAATTAACACCTTGTGTTGTATTTCTCGTTTTGCTAGAGCATGGCACCATTTTGAAGGCACTGTCTACTACTAATAAGAGCCTGAGGAGTTGTTATTTAGAGGAAATGCAGATTCTTCCCGCCAGCCAAAAGGAGCCAATCCAAAGTCTTCAAATATTGCACAGTGGCAGATCGTTGTTTGTTGGTTTGAATAACGGAGTGCTAAAAATCCCCCTGGAGAGATGTTCAATGTACAGAACAGAAGGGTAAGAAAATTTATGGGCTGGATATATTTCACACTGTCTTAAAAAGAAAAGCACTAGGGAAACATATTGCTACTGATTCATTTTAGAATTCCTTTCGTCATCATTCAAAGAAAGCAGAATACATTGGCCTGAATGGATAGTTCGAAACAAAGAGAATAATTTGAAAGCAGCTCTTTTTTTTTTCTGTGTGTACATTCTCATTAGTCCCAATTAGAAATCGATGCAATATACAAAGACATCTGGTTTATTCCTTTTTCTTGTACATTCTGGAATCAACGCCAATTTTATTTGTCTGTTCTGTATTATGAAAGTATTATTCTCACAATTGTTATTCTGTAGCCCCGGTTATGTTATGAATGGATCCGATATAGGTATGGCTGGACTTGCTGTACTTAGTGAAGTAGGAGAAGCTGTAGTGGTGGGTGGAGCCATGGGCTACCTCTTTCCTACTTCAGTGGATGTTTGGAAGCTATCCAGAGTAATTTGTCTTGATTCAAATGGGTCATAGCCAACGTTACTACAGATTATTGTTTTGAACGAAAGGCAAACTTGTGGTTGATCAAAAGGCAAATCAGAAGCTTACAAACCTCTCCTCAATGTTATGTTGGATTGCTGCTCTAATTTCATCTAATACTAAACATTTCTGAAAGTAGAGAGTATCTTTGGCTTCATTCCTCAGTTCTTCTGGTTCCATATCAATGAGTTTCAGAATTTCAAAGCAATTCCAGATGTTCTTCTTGAAAATGATAGGTATGTGGTCAACCTTGTACTCTACCATGGAAGCTGGTTGGTTTTCTTCTGCTGCTGTAGCTTGTCTTAGAACTTGCACAGTTTTCATCTGTTCAACAATTCAGCTACATCTTTGTTGTTATCATTGAGAATTTCCATCTTCTTGTAACAGTCATTTATCCAAGGTTACTTCTCTATATACTGCCTGATGAAGATTATGTATATAGTTGCTTGAAGACTATGTTAGCACTGAAGAAATCATTGGATTGGCAGAATTTGATAAGAAATATTCATGCTTCATTTCAGGAATGACCATATAGTTCATATCTCTGTAATGTTTTGGTATTCTAATTTTCAACCAACAGCTTGCATATTCTATTTAAAATTAAACTCTACCATAAATCTGGCTAACTTCATCTTCCTTTCCATCAATGGTTGGAATATATACTTTTACAACTGTCCTATTCAACCTTTGTCTGCAAAGTCTAATTGATGTTATTTGATCATTGAATACATTGTACTGTCGTTCCAGGATAATTCCTGACGATAAAAACACTGTTCCTTCCTTATTTTTAATGTCTTCAGTGGTGTTTGATCTTCTGATTCAAAAGTGTTCAATTCCAGTTCATTTGAATTCATTGATAACTAAAATGTCAAATTGTAATTGGTTTATGTATTTAATATTTCATTGTGTTAAGTTATTCCATAAATATGTTTCTTAAATACGTAAGCATACCACGCTGGATCACACACCCCTAATCTATCTAGTTCAACTATCTGTTTTCGCAGTAGTCAAACAACTGCACAAGGAAGGCCATCAATCTCCAAGCAAAGTGCCTTCAAAAGTAGTCACAAGACCATCAAGGCTAATAGCCACTGATCTCATTGGTTCCCACCAAGTAGTCCAACCCTTTTTTGAAGACAGCACCTCATCTCCATTTTCCGATTAGAATTGTCTTCACTGCTTCAAATTTTCTTTAACTACATGGCAACTAGAGGTCCCACAGCTTTAATGTAGTCATGTCATAAGCATCCATTGTACTCCAAAAGATCCTCATCTTTTCTTTGGCAACCTGTTGAATGCCACAGTTGAGGAGTCCATCATCCAACCCTGTGCCCTCCATTATTATATAACTTCTATCCATGTTGTTTTCTTGGCAAAATACAGATTGATTGTCCATAGCTTTCTCCTACACAGTGTGAAATGATGATTTTCTATCTACTTCCAGCATCTTCCCTTAATGCTGCTGCCCAATATAGGCGATTGCTTACATTATCTGGACAGCTGGGATGACCTTTACACCTTGAGTGACCCTACTGGGATAATGTACTCTTGACATACATTTCTGGCGTTCTTTGCTCATCTCTCCAGAAACATCACTATCACAAAAATAAACACATGACTGTAGTGTATATGTGAGGTAACATGCCCAGCAATAAACACATTGTATGCAGATTACATTTTTGTCTGAACAAATCCTTTTCCAGTTTGAATTTCTAAAAAATATGAATTGTATTGATGTAAAGTAGCATTAGAAGATGACTATTCTGGATGAGACAAAAAGGAATAAAATTAACTGGGACTCCATCATAATCTTTTAGCTGTCCAAGACAATAGTATCTTTCAGTTTCTCTGTTTAAACCATCCATAATATGACATCATAGTGAAAATGTTCTAAGCTGCCTGAATGTTTCCCCGCCAGCATCTACATGGGATACAGTATTTCAGGTCAAAATAGCCATGCCCGTTTTTTAAATGCATTTTTGAAGCCAATCACTCATTTCAGGCAAAGGTGACACTTGGAAAAGGAACATGTTGTCAGCTCAGAGATGGAAAGGAAAATGATTCTTTCTTATTTGTTTTCTTTCCAATTTTCGTTTCTGGGTTTATTCCTATTGCTCAGAAGCCTCATGGACAACAGATTTGTGTACCTTTGGTGACCTTGCCTTCAAGTCCTTGCAAAAAAAGCTGACAGGCTCTGCATTTTCACCTGGTTTCAAGAGATGGAAATGTTAGACATTTTTCAAGCTTAAAGCTAGTCTCAAAAAACTAAGCAGAATTGGATCTGGCTAATACTAAAATGGCCACCATCAGGAAATCCCAAGGCTATGGAAATTGAAAAGTATCCTGGAAGAAGGCAGTGTAAAACAAGCTACGTAATGCTGCTGTTATTCTCGTTGTTGCAGTTGTTATTACTATTATTAATTCGATTAGTATGTCACCCATCTTATTTAAATGACTCTGAGTATCTCACTACAGGTAGAAACAACATTCCAATAAAATCAGTACTAATGTACAAACATATAAAAACCATTAACAATCATTTTAAAATAAAAAGAAACTATCAAGAACACTCCATGGAGTTTTATAAATATAACAATTTTAAAAACTGTGATTTTGTTATTAAATTTACACAAGTAATTGTACAAATGCCCAATAGGTATGTAAATAGATCTTATAATAATAATTCATTGCAAATAAAATGTGAAACAGAACTGTGTTGTGGTCGCAAAAAAAATCAGATGTGATTTTAGACTGGGTCAGTCAAAGTATATATTCCAAACTGTGAGAAATAGTTATTCTACTCTATTCTACTTCAGTCAGAAACCACTCTGTCTATTGCGCTTAGTTTTGGGCACTTTTATGGAGTATTCAGAACTAGAATACTTCATAAAAGTGAATTAGAACAGGCCTAGAAAAGACCAGTGGATATAATCAAGGGACCAGAATTTAAGGCCTGTAAAGGATTGAAGGAGATGGTATATTTAACCTTGACAAAAGGGAAACTAAGGGGAAATGCAGAACTTTTGTAAGATAGACTTGAAAATACCTGAGAATACCTGAGAGTTCTATTGTATAACCAAAGAAACTGGATAAATGGCAGCAATTATGGGAAATAAATTATAAATTAACAATGGCTATAGCATTTAAGGAAAATATGTGTAAAATGTTTTATAGATGGCACATGTCACCAGAGAAACTAGCAAAAATATTTAAAGAAAAATCGATGAAATGTTGGAAATGTCATCAAACTCCAGGTTCTTTTTATCATATGTGGTGGACATGTACAGAAGCAAAGAAATTTTGGATAAAAATACAAACATGGTTGGAAGA
>JANHFT010008036.1:54290-66054 GCA_032467955.1 Pseudoxenodon macrops | reverse complement strand
CCTTTATGATTAGCGAAATGTACTTTCTATGACAGGCACATTTTTTAGATGTGTATTGTTTGTAAGCTTCATTTTTTTCAACCTGTCAACTTTAATGTTTAGTTTCAGTTTCAAAGGAGAAAGAAATACTTTTTTTTTTAAAGGAAGGTATGATCCCATTAACACAGAATTGTGATGGGCAAACTAATAGGAAGGGAGTAAGGTATATGCAATGTCCTAGGTGTTTTCAGAATTGCGTTTTGCTTGTACCAAGGGAGCAGAAAATTATTCTCAGGCCTTCATGCATTCAGTAGCCATCCAAATATCCTTTTTATGGTTGTAATGTACAAACATTTTTTATCATCAAGAGGACACCTCTTATCCAAAATTTTGCAGATGAAATCATAGAAAAAGAAGTGAGGTATCCTCTAGAGCTACTGAGAAGATACAAGCTTCACTTAATATGATTTTGTCATACAGTTCCCTTCTCTATATAAAACTGATTTTAGAGGACGAGTAGAAGGCAGAGGTGGGTTGCTGCCGGTTCGGACCAGTTCACCCGAACCAGTGGAGGAAATTAGCCCCCGCTTGCTGAACCGGTAGCAATGTCCAGCTGGCCACGCCCCCGAACCAGTCCTACGGTCGCCACTGCTTGGAAACGGCTGGAAAAGAACCCTCTGCACATGTGCAAAGCTTTCTGCACATGCACAGAGGGTTTTAACCCGGGTGTACTGCAGGCGCGTGCACGAACATAGCGAGTGTGTAGCAAAACATGCATTTCCGACGCAAAGTGAACCGGTAGGGAAGGCAAGAGGAGCTCACCACTGGTAGAAGGGATATATTGAGCTATATATACATATTCAAGCATATATACATAAAATTTAGAGTCCTTCTGACACCATGTCATTCTGTGTGGCTTATAGTGTTTAAAAGCAGGAAGCAATAAAAGCTTGGCAACCAATGTATCCCAAGGCCTGGGAAAATAGCCAGGTTTTCTGTGACTTTTTGAACAACGAGAGGGTGAGACCCATATGGATCTCAAGAGGTACGATGTTCTAAAGAAGGCCCAATAAATGGCATTATTTAGTCAAGGAAACCTGGAGCACATCTATTCTGTCCATGATCAGAAACTGTTGGAGATAGGTGGTTCCCCAAGTTAAGCCCTGGGTCAGAAAAGGCTTAAAAGATGGTAACCAGCCCTTGAAATGTCAGCTAGCATCTAGTCAGCAATGAGTATGGTAGCACAAATAGCCGAGATAGTGATGGACAAGCATCTTGTGAAAGAAGTGCCAAAATGGTAGCAATGAATGAAACCTTGCAATACTTTGTTTACAAATTGTAGTACAAATGTTGCAACTTACGGTTGAGAAAAGTGGTATTTTGCCATTTTTCTATTCACTAATATTAGTATCCTCTTAATAAATTTCTTCCAGGTTTTAGCCTCATCCACCTCATTGCCACAGGACTCTCCTGTTTCTTCGGCTCTAGCCTCTTAACCTTTGTGATCTACGTTTACTGTCAACGGTGCCAGAGACAATCTCAGGAGTCAACCGTTATCCATCCCACCACTCCCAATCATCTTCACTACAAAGGCAACACAACTCCTAAGAATGAAAAATACACACCTATGGAATTCAAGGTAAGAGACTGCATCCATAGATTGATCTCATTTCCTTTAAGCTATACTATTCGTTTGCAGCAGAAATAGATAAGATGTGATCTTCCAGTCTTAATAAACTACCATTTCCAGCATTTTCACCATAGATTGTGCTGGCTAGGGCTATTGAGAGTTGAAGTTCTGCAACTGAGGGCCCAGTGTACCTATAGTGCACAGTGGTTCCTAACTTTGCATGCAGTTTTCTTGTTTTCTTTTGCAGTACACTTTGAGTTGAATTTTATAATCGGTAAAATGATGTGACAGAACTATTACTAGCTACTGAATCTCCTGATACGTCTTTGTCTAATCAGAACCTACCCAGTGGTGGGATTCAAATAATTTAACAACAGGTTTTGTGGCCATGGCTAGGTTGTCATGTGACTGGGTGGGTGTGGCTGGGTGGGCATGGCTGGGTGGGCATGTGGCTGGGTGGGCATAGCTGGCCATGTGACTGGTGGGCATGTGACTGGGTGGGTGTGGCCAACTCAAGGGTGCTTCTTTGCCCTAATATTTTTTTAAAATATTTTAAAAGATACATGTAAATGCATCTACACCAGGGATTGCCTTTAGATATTTCTAAAATACCCTACCCTTCATGCAACCCACCTCCAAAATCTGAAATGAAATGTCTGCACCCCACCTGTCAGATTAATCTCCAGAGTTCTCCATCAATGCTGCCATATTCTTAGTGCACCACCAGTGTTTATATATAGAGATAATTTATAAGTACATGATTTCCATATTTTCTATGTCTCTATATGCTTAAACTATTCACCAAAATCATCTTTAGATTTTGAAAAACTTGAATAGTAAAATGTTTGAGACTATTATATTCTGCCATATTCTGATATTGATTTTTCTGTAAAATAATTAAAATGCCATTAACTTAATTACATTCAGGAATGAAAAACAGTTTCATGTTTTCCTTTGCAATTATAATGTGAATTAGTCTGTAGGTGTGCCAGCAAATTTGACAATAAGAAATATTTTATTTTCATCTCTGTTCCATCTCTATTTTATTCTATTAAAAAATTGATAGTAGATGAATAAGATATAGATGCCATTTTCTATTTCAACTTCAAGAAGCCTCTCATTTTATTTCTGTACTAGCACTGATACAAATAAACCCCAGCTTTGTTTCTAATACTTCACCCAGGTCTTTAACATATTCAGTATCAGAGGTTCCTACCGGTTCTATCCGGTTCTATAGAGTAGGTAGTAACTCTGCGATGATGTCACGGAGCCGGTTCCTTCGGTGTCTCCGTGGGTGCCGCCATTTTGGATTTTGTTTCTGTGCATGCGCAGAAGCAAAATTTAGCTTCTGTGCATGTGCACGCGCACTCGAGGCACAACCGTTGAAGCTTCATCAATAATCTAACATATTTTCAGATTATTTTCAATAATTTTAGTAAATAGCTTTTTAAATTTCTTTTGCAATGAAGTCAACTATTTTCACTGCAGTTTTACATGAATGTAATCCTATTCCCGTGTCTAATCCATTTATCATCTGCATGTCTATGCCATCCTCTATGTCTGAAAATGGTTTACATCTTTGTGCCAGGCTATAAACTGTAATAAATATTTTACGAGTAGTACCTACCGTACATATTTTTCAGTCTTATCTAATCTTTCCTAGTTAAGGCTACTTTACATTAGCCCAGGTCTTACCTGGATCAACAGTCCCTAATGGAATGCTCTCTCTATAGCAGAGAGAGAGAAGCCAGGGGAAGCCATGTTTGGTCACCTATGCTTTTTAGACTTTTCATCTTAAAAATGTACTGAAGCTTTTTACAGCTTCATTCCAGCCAGGCGGCACTGTTCATTTTATTTCAGCAGCTGGTTATTTTCCTAGTATTCACATTGTTTATGAATGCATGCTTTAGCAACTGCTTTGCAACCAGAACAACCTCACTAGTATGGTAAATTTTTAAGAGTGAGAGGGATTGAGATCCAACAAAAGAAGGACAAACAAAAAAAGATATAGCCCAAAATCATCTAAGAAGTTGGATCAAGAAGAATGAAATTCATAGGTGCATTCACAGAGCAGTACTAAATTCTTTTTCTGAAATTTATTCCTCAGTTTAAAAAACAGGAATATATGAATTAGGTTCAGTATTGGGCTCAGCTTGTACTCAAGTCAAGTAGCTATTCAAGAGTTAGTAGTGTCATGGTTAGAAAAAATTGAAAAAGCAACATATAGATTTAAAAACAGAAATATTTTTGTTGAAAAGCAGAAAAATATAATAAAGGGAATACATATTTAATTACATGTGTTAACAGCGGCTAGAATTGTGTTTGCACAACAGTGGAAAAATGAAGAGATCCCTATAGATGAAAATGTAATTAAAAATATTAAAATGTGCAGAAATAGATAGATCAACACTTAAAATTAAGGAAAAGGAAGAAACTGAATACTTTTTAACATGGGATTTGTTTTATCAATGGCTAAGTAACAGAAACAGAAGTTAGAAATCTAATAGTACAAAAGAAATTATATAAGCAACTATGTAAAGAAAGTTCACTAAAATGGATAGGCAAATATTATTATTAGTATATGATCATTATTGTTATGAATATTATTGTCACTAACATTGAAATACAAATTTAAGTACCCAGACAACACACTGTATATGTAGATAATGAATTTTTATGCTTATTAAAAAATGAAACTAAAAAAAGAGTAGTATCTAATTTCAATTTTGAAAAACAAGTAGCAATTCCATAGGATGTCTTTTTTCACTCCTTTTCTTTTCAGAAGCAGGGACAGATCCTGCAGAGGAAAGAACCCTAATCAACTGAGCCCATCACTAGATCAACTTTTATAAGTGTTGAATACAAACTGAAGACATATTTAAAAATAAATATGGATATCAGCAAAAAGAGAGAGAGAGAGAGAGAGAGAGAGAGATTAAGCAAACTAAAAAAAGTTCATTTATAAAAGGTACCTATGCCAGTAATCCTGGAAATAAGATTATGAGTAGGTCAGAGCAATTTATCAAAAATTAGGCGACCAGTGAAGGAAGGCAGGAGAGGATGAAAGGTAGGCTGTGTGGAAGAGGATAGGAGTCTATGGGAAAAGCACAGGCAGGCAGTTTAGGGCTCAGGCAGCAGAAACTTGGAGCTGTGCGGCATGGGGGAAGGCAAGGCTCACACGGGGGCGGCAGAAAGGAGAGAGGGAAGTGGGGAAACGCACATATAGAGCGGAAGGAGCCCAGGGGAGGAAGAAATGAGACAGGGAAATGAGGGGAACATGCACACAGCGCAGAAGGAGCCCAGGGGGGACAGAAAGGAGAGAGAGAAATTGAGGAAATGGGCACACAGCGTGGAAGGAGCCCAGGGAGGACAGAAAGGACAGAGAGAAATGGAGGAAACAGGCACACAGCACAGAAGGAGCCCGAGGGGGGGAGACAGAAAGGAGACAGAGAAGTAGGGGAAGTGCGCACACAGCACAGAAGGAACCCAGGGGAGACAGAAAGGAGAGAGACAATGGGGGAAACAGGCACACAGCACGGAAGGAGCCGAGGGGGACGACAGAAAAGAAACAGAGAAGTGATTGAAACACTCACTCCTCTGTTTCCCTCTATGACCGGCCTTGGAAAAGCCTGCCCTCACAATCAGACTCCTTTTCTTCCAGCGCTCATTCAGAGAATCCTGGGAGCAACATCATATTGCATGCTTTTCACTCCAAGCAGCCCGGACTGGAAAACGCATGGCTGGAGTGGAGCAGTCCTCCTTAACAAGCTCCGAACCGTTGCTGTTGTTCCAAGCCCGGCTCTGGCTGCAGGCATGCAATTGTGAGGGCAGACCTTTCCAAGGCCAGTTGTAGAGGGAAACAGATGAGTGTGCCTTGCTTCCCCGCAGTTCTAACTCTTTAAAATTTGGGGGAGTTGCGCACATGGAGCGCTGGGGCAATTGATGCCTGGAGCAAGAGGGAAGCATGGGCTGATTGGGAGGAGAAGGAGTACCGGAGTTCCAGTGTGGGGAACCCAGGCTTGCAGCAGCAGCAACAGTTTGAAGCTTGTTAAGAAGGACCATTCCTCCGCTCCAGCCATGCGTTTTCTTATCTGGGCTGCTGGAAAAGCATGCAATATGCTGCTGCTCCCAGGATTCCCTGAACAAGCACTGGAAGAAAAGTGGCCGATGGCCGGCTACAGCCAGAGCCAGGCTTGGAAGAGCAGCAGACGGACTTCAAGGCAAACAATCTACTCCTCAAGCTCCCAATGGCCAAACTGGTGAGCTGGAAGAGAGATTTGCCATTATGCTGGTGAATACATATGGACCGAGTAGGCTTTTTGCTTCCCCACCCTCTCCCCATCCCAATCCAGCACGGCACAGGTAGCCCAATTGAGGCAGGAAATAGGGCATTTCCATCGGCCCTTCTCTGGGCTTTGGGGTCAGTGGGAAAGGCAGTGGGGAAGACAGGAAAGCCGTCTGGGCCTTGGGGACATTGCAGCGATGTAGGAGGCAGCTAGGCCAGGATTCGGGACTTGCTGCTATCAGTCACTCACCCAGGCAGATCAGGGCAGCTTAGCTGGGCCATGCGGAGAGCTCTGCATGGGATTCAGCTGCATGAATGGCAGGCAAGCTTGCTGGGGTATGTGGGAGACAGCTAGGCCAGGATTCTTGGGAGGCAGCTAGGCCGGAACTGCTGCTTGCAGGCTCACCAGGCTGCCAGACAGATCAGGGCAGCTCAGCTGGGCCGCGCATAGAGTGGCACATGGGATGCAACCGAAGGCAGGCAAGCTGGCTGGCCCTCAGAGACTGTGTGGTCGAGGCAAACCAGGGAGCCAACCAGCGACCAGCAGCAGCTATGACGGGCGAGCGGACGAGATGAGGAGTGACTGGGTGGGGTAGGGGTGTGTGGGCAGGGAGGGAAGGGGCCAGCCAAGATTTTAACAACCAGTTTGCCTGAACTGGCCCGAACTGGCTGAATCCCACCACTGAACCTACCACATAATTCCTCTGATTCTGTTACTCATTTTGCTCCTGCCTTTTAGGCATGGCCTGTTTTGGTACAGAGAGATTTGATGTGACTTTAAAAAGTCTGTTTTCTCACAGAGGATGGCCTTGTTCTGGCCCATTACGGTTATAAACATAGATTTGGAAATATAACTGAGACATATTTCTGAAGGGAAGAGCACTAGTGGATATTACCAAGTCTATGTTTATCACCTTGATGATAATTGGATAATAAAAGCAGCCTCCTATTAAAGGCTAAACATTCAGATATTGACTGCTTTCTTCCGTTTCCCTGTTTTTCTTTAGATAACGCTGTTCATGTCAGGTTCCTCTCTTCATTCAAATTTTAATCAGTGTCAGAAGAGGTCAGAAAACAGTTTATTTTGTTCAGAGGTACACCTGTAATACATTTGGTGAGCATGAGAAACACGGTGTTGAAATAATCAAATGAACTGGTTGTTTGGTAGGTTTATTCATAGGAAAATATTCTCTATTGTGTATGCATTGACTTGGAAACCTCTTTTTTTTTAGTTTTACCTGGAATTTTCCTGATCAAGAAATGATCCTGGGAAGCTGTTAAATATTGCAGTATCAATTAACACATAATAAAGTATCTAGCAACTCCAATCAATAAAGTAGCTTGGGGACAAGGGAAAATACCCTCAAAAGGAACTGATTAACTTGCAGAGATTATGGCAAAGTTTACTATTCTTTGCCTGTAGCAAAGAAGTAAATAGGGAGCAGGTACAAAAAGCAGGATGCACTTAAAACCAATCCCAGTTGAGTGCCTCCTTGGAAAAGCCTGCTTCCAAATAGTGCTGATAATACAGCAATAGTAATAGCACTTAGACTTATATACCGCTTCATAGTGCTTTACTCTCTAAACTGTTTATCAGAGTCAGCATAATGCTCCCAATAATATGGGTCCTCATTTTACCGACTTCTGAAGGATGGAAGGCTGAGTCGACTTTAAGCTGGTGAGAATCGAATTGCTTGCAGTCGACAGAATTAGCCTGCAATACTTCATTTTAACTGCACCACCAGGGCTCCTTCCACAGATTTTCAAGTTTTCAAACTGCATGAAAACAATTTTAAAATAATGTTTAGAGCTGGAAAATAGAATTTTGGCACACAGTATCAGTCCTTCAGCCCTGTTTGCTTGTATTTCGAACCCTGTGAATCTTTATTCAGGCTTCCCTTGCCCTGTGGGTGCCAGATTGCACATGGAAAATCGATCGGTGCCAGCAAACAAATGAAAAGGAAATACTCAGTTCTACTGGTACATAATTTCACGGATGCATGCATGATCAGCTGGTATGCAGGCTAGGTGCATCAATAATAATTTTAGAATCTAGAAGAACTAAGTTTATATTGAAGAGAGGGGAGGAAAAGTATTCCCCAACAGAGCCTCATATCTAGGCTGAAAGTGGAGTGTCAGCTCTTTCATTCATGTTTTAGTTCCTTTCTGTGACTTAAGGAGTTGCATATTTCTCCTCCATATAGAATGCCTTACTGGTTCCTGTATGGAAAAGGTGTTGCAAAAGGAAGATTACCTGTGTCCCTGCTACCCCCAGCCCAACAACAAGATTAAAACCTACCTTAGAAGCTATGAATAACCAGTTTTGTCTATGGGGATCTTGATCGTCCATAGAAGGAAATATAGCATATTGCTGTACTTCATTTTTTTAAGATGACGAAGCAGAGCTAAATACTACTTGAAGTCTTACAGTACACCTAAGTTGGGATCTTTGTAGCTGAACAGCCTATTAAGAAAAATAATTTGCTGCTGCTTCTCTAAACCTTCCAAATGCAAGTGGAGATTGCAAGAGCAGACACTTTTCCACGTAAGACTCACTATGTCTCAGTTGGCTAAACTCTAAATTGAACTTTTCTCCATGATAGGTTATCTTCTTAATGCAGGAAACCATTTACAGGTAGTCTTCAACATGACCATTATTGGGACTGGAACTTCTGTTGCTAAGCAAGATGTTTGCTAAATGAGTCACGCCTGAATTTACAACCTTTCCCCCCATGATTGTTGAATGAATCACTGTGGTTAAATGAAGCATGCAGTCATTAATCAAATCTGGCTTCCCCATTAACTTTGCTTGTGGGAAGCTGGCTGGGAAGATTGTAAATGGTGATCATGTGACCTCGGGATGCTCTAACAGTCATAAATTCATACCTATTGCTAAGGGCCTAGATTTTAATCATGTGACTGCAGAGGACTTTCTATGGCCGTCACAAGCATGAGGACCAGTCATAAGTCATTTTGGCAGTATTGTCATGTTCTTCGAACAGTCGCCAAATAAATGATTATAAATTGAGGACTATCTGGATGTTAGGACTATGTGCTCCTCTTCCAATTGTTTGCCACCATGTGGATTTTCTTTTTGCTGCTCTTTAAAATGGATCTTAACTATACTTTTTTATTGGAAGATCCTTTGGACAGTTTTCATTAGAAAATAATGTTGAAATAGTTTGAGCATATACAGTAAATAGCATGTTTCATTCAGTTCTTTGCTGCTACCAATAGCACACCAACTCCTACATGTAGGAAAATGGCTAAGCTACTTTCTTAGAGGTCACTGTAACATCTACCGATCAATTGATTACATGCCATCAAGTCATTGTTAATTCATAGCAACCACATAAATACATTTTCTGTCATGATGATCTGTTTCTAGCTTGATCCTTCAGCTCTTCCAACAGTACCTTCGTCGCTGTCGGAATGGAGTCTATCCCACTTGCTGCCTCTTCCTTTCCTCTTCCCTTTCCTTTCCACCTTTTCCAACATTGGAGCTTATTCTAGAGAGCTGGATCTTTGCATAATGTATACAAAGTAGAACAATTTGAGCCTGATTTTATATCTATATAGATTTTTTTAATATTTTGGATAAGGCAATAATACTTTTTTTTTCTAGCTATATTCTCAAAGTAGTAAAGCCAGAATAAAATGGAAACTACCAAAAACCTCCATCCCTTAAATTTTAGTGCTAGTTCATGCTCACTTTATAAGGCAATTTGAGTACTTTGACAGTCCCTGATTCTGCAATAGGTTTCTAGAAGTACGACATATGCGTCAACTGAGAATGAGCAGAGCTGAATGTCATTTGGTCTTTGGAGCGATCCTCTTATGCCTGTGAGCTTTTTGTGAGATACTCTGATTTGTGGGGGAGATAATAGCTCTGTATTTTCAGTTTGCCTTAAGAGGCACAAAAGCCCTTTCATATCCTCCTTTTTTCCTCCTAGTCCTTGACTATATGTCAAATTGTCCAAATCACACAGTCAGGAATTTGCAAAGGGTCATAGGTGGGGAGCTAAGGAAGTTTACCCTGTTGGAACATGAATACCTTGAAATAATAGAAAATACTTGTAGCTCGGGTTTTAGATTTTGGCAGTGGTTTGCTCTCCAAGCTTGTTTCAATTTAGTTTCTGAACGTTTCATTATGAGACTAGGCAACATCAGCAGCAGGAGTTTCTTATCCTATTCTCCAGGGGTAGAATCCTACCGTATATACAACCAGTTCGCTGAGCGCGTGCTTTAGAACCGGTTCACTCTCGGCTTTAAGTCAGAGCTAACGGTTTGAGCGAACCAGTCCAAACCGGTAGAAACCAACCACTGCTATTCTCCTTAGTTTGTGACAAGACATTTATAAGCTAAGGAGAATAGGGACAAGAAAATCCTGCTGATGTTACCTAGTCTGGTAACGAAATGTTCAGAAACTAAATCAAAACAAACTTGGAGAGCAAATCACTGCCAAAATGAATACCTTGAATTTAGGATTCTTCCTGATCATTGCTATCTCAGTAAGCAAGTCTCAAAGACTGATGTATTTTGTGTTTCCTGAATCATGAATCCAGTGTGGTGTATGCTAATTAGTATACCGGTTTAGTGTGTAGCAGTTAACTCTTACCAGTTCTAAGCCTAGAAACCAGGAGACTGTGAGTTCTAGTGCTGCCTTAGGCATGAAAACTGGCTAGGTGACTTTGGGCAGTTACTCCTTCTCAGCCCAATCTACCTCACAAGGTTGTTGTGGAGAAAACAGGAGGAGGAAGTAGGTATACTCTGCATCTTGGATTATTTAGAGAGTAATAAAGGTGGAATAAAAATCTAATGCATACATACATAAATAAAATAAATATCAATTTGCAAATTCCATTGTTATTTGTGGGTACAGCTGCAGTTAAATGATTACAGATGAAGGGGATTCTATTGTCCTTTCCTGTTTATTGAACTCCTTCCAAAACTTATTATCGGTTGTTTTTAGGTTACAGTGGCAGAAAGTGGTTTGCAAGTTAATGCGAAAACATTTTTATTAAGCACAAGTCAGCATGAATTTGGAAAATGTAAATTGTGTTAGACAAAAGAAAATCCCCGCCACCCATCCTGTTTCTCTCATCCTTTCATCTAATTAAATCCATGTTGATTGATGCAGAAATGCCATATCCTGTTTGTTTCAGGAACAGTTTCATTAATTGAGTTCCCTGAATTTCCACTCTCCTGAAAATATTAGCTTCTTTCTGTTGCATAATCAGAGGGGAGTCCCTTTAGATACCACTAAAATGTTATTTAATGGCAGGATGGTGCTGAAAGCTACACTGAAGTTTTTGAAGATGATCCACTGAATCTTGTCTTTTGCCATAGATGCACAGACTGAGAGTAAAAGATCGTGGGTTATAGGGATGGGAGGGGAAATTCCAATAGGAAATAGGGGTGCAGTTAGGCTGAGTTTAGAAAATCGGGTCCTTAAAAAAGAAAACTGTAGAAGAGTCGTGTTGGAGTATTAATAGATGAAGGTCCATTTGGAAAAGTGAAGATGATGCTTAGAAACTCACTGGCAATATACATGTGGATTGGTTTTCCCCTATCACAGCTTCTCCTGTTTGAAGAACTATAGTTTAGTAACTGTTTATCAGTGATGAAATATCTATTTTCCTCCACCACATAAATTCACTCCCCAGGGTTTATTGGGAGAATAATTTAAATGCAGTAGTTACAATAGGAAAGGAACCATGATGGCGCAGTGGTTAGAATGCCGTATTGCAGGCTGACTCTGCTCACTACCAGGAGTTCAATCCTGACCAGCTGAAGGTTGACTCAGCCTTCCATCCTTCCAAGGTTGGTAAAATGAGGAGCCAGATTGTTGGGGGCAATATGCTGACTCT
>JANHFT010008036.1:0-12510 GCA_032467955.1 Pseudoxenodon macrops | reverse complement strand
AGGAATCCAATTTCCAGCCGCCGTAAATAAAACAGAGGTTTTTGAAACACCGTTTGTTTGCCTTGGTGTAATCAAGAAGCCTAGGTCAGAACACAGAGGACCTACAAGATCCCTTTCAACTCTGTTATTCTAAGGCACCTCAAATTGGCTAATGTACTATGAGTCTGGGACCCACATTCTGGAGGAAATGACATTTGGAAAAGTTATGGCTGCTCCAGACTAGTTGGGCCACCACTGCAGTCACATGGTCTTCATTTTGAACATTCTGTGACAGATTCCCAGCCAATCTCACAATTCTCTGTTCCCTCCCGCACTCAGGAGCAGGGAATTGACATCGTTTGACAGCTTCCTATAACTCAATGGAGAAGCCAGCAGGTATTCTGAGGTGAGAAAAGCAACACAAAAAATAGTGGTAAAATAAATAAATAAGTAAAAATAAGACAAAATATTGTCAGCATAATCATGGAATCATGGAAAGAGAGAAGAGCTATCATGATCATGTGAGGAGAGATGAAGAGATGAAGGAGAAAAGACTAATTACTGCACGGGTTCCTCAACATGACCATACCCATTTTCAACAACAAGACCTCAATAGAGAAAGATCAATGCAAAATGCATGATTTGTAAGATGTAATATTTCTGTTGATGTTGGTATTATGGTCAAAGTTTGCCTTCACTGTTGTGCATCAGAGGTGAGTTGTTGCCAGTTCGGACCGGTTCGCCAGAACCCGTGGCAGAAATCGTCGAACTGGCAGCGATGGTTGGCTGGCCACGCCCCCGAACCGGTCCTCCGGTTGCCGCTGCTTGAAAACTGCTTGAAAAGAACCCTCTGCGCATGCACAAAGCCTTCTGTGTCAGAAGTGCATGAAGCAGAAGTTCGCTTTGCACACTTCTGACGTGAAGCGAACCAGTAGGGAAGGTAAGAGGAACCCACCATGGTTGTGCAGCCCTATTCCCTGGAAAAATGACCAAATTCTGCTGTATGAAGGGAAAAGCCAGGTAGGCAAATTGCAACCGCTACCTAATGAACTCCTCAATTTATATAGCAATGATGAACCTATTGCAAACGAGTTCAGGAAGAAAAACAGACAATACAGGTATTCCTTGACTTACAACCATTTTTCAGACTTTACAACTACTGCAGCATCTCCATGGCCACATGATCAAAATTCAAATGCTTGGCAACTGACTCATATTGATGGCGGTTGCAGTGTCCCAGATCACGTGATCATCTTTTGCGATCTTCTGACAAGCAAAGTCAATGGGGAAGCCAGATTTACTTAGCAACTGATTTAGTAACTTAAAACTGCAGTGATTCACTTAACAACTGTGGCAAGAAAAGTCATAAAATGGGACAAAACTTACTGTCTCACTTAGCAACAGAAATTTTGGGCTCATCTGTGGTCATATGTTGAGGACTACCTGTACAACTGTGTCTTTCAAATGAAATCCTTTGATGCTAAAGAGGTCTTTCCAAGGAGGAACAGATGGAATCCTTCTATGATTATTCAAAAGCAAATCCATCATCACATCAGATATTTAACGCCAGACTCCAACCAGCAAGTCAAATTTACTTCATGGATTCTCAAGACAGCATAGAATAGAGAATGGGTATACATCACAATGAAGGGATTCAACATGATATTGCTGATTTATTGGAGAAACTACTACAACAATGAAACTTGTACATTACGTCCCTTCAATGTGCAAAAGAACAAGTTGAAGACATGCCAAAAACTTCCATCGTCATTAATCCTGTTTGAAAACCAACATTTGAACATGAGAGAAAATTTAATGCACAAATGGAATAAGTTGCTGTCATTATATAACACTGAAACTGAACCAACATCATGGCACATTATGCAGAAAGAATGAGGAGACGGTTTGCAAATAATTTCAAAGTCCATCGCTCCTACAACAGCTTTCAATACATACTTTTCTTTCTTCGGACTGGCATCATCAGCTCCAAATGATGAACAACAAGAAAGTAATGGCAATGCATTAGTGTGTTTATCGAATAATGAACCATGAAAATGAGTTTAATAACCTTCTAAGAGAGGGATGTCTATTCCAGCAATATGTGGTTGATATGGCTGCTAAGACTAAAGGCAAGAGGCTGAGTTACACGATAACAATCTGCCTATGGTCATTCTGTTTCTCTGTTTAGGATAAGGAAATATCTCTGAAAGGATAACCAAATAGGCATGGATTGCTGATATGATATAAGATTAGCTACATAAAGTTGTTGTGTCATTCTGATGCTCCACTTTGCTAGAATTGCCTGAGTAAAACAAAGAAGCATCTCTCTTAAATGACTGTCTTCAGCTCACTACTATGATTAGGAAGGTACACCAATTGGGCTGTATTGAAAGGCTAATATTGAGCATATAGCGGAAGAAAGGCAGAGTGGGAGACTCAGAAGAGGTGGTAGTAGAGAAGGAAGCGTGTAGATGTAGAGAGGTCAGATAGGTGGTTCAGATGGATATGGAGTGGTTCATTTCTAGTATTGTCTTGATAAAAAGGTCTTCATACTTTAGTGAGAACTTAGAAGAAGGAAAAGAGGAGAGAAAACTCAGAGGAGAAGCAGGATCAAATTAGGCAAACATTTTCATAATTATAGGAAAAACAGCAAGAATTTTAAAATCTGGATTGTGGTCGTAGAAATGCTCTTAGTTTGATCAATCATGGCTAAGTGGCAAACTTGACTAGAGCCATGATTTTCAGTTTCATTATTAACATCTTTTAGAAAATTCCTCACGTTTCTTAGAAAGCAGAATATTTAATTTGAGAAATATGACCGCATGGAATATGTATTATTAACATAGTGGTGTGCCAATAATAATACCCAAAATAGATCCATGCAATATGGCAAAAGTAAAATATGCTACAAAAACAAGGAATTTCACAGAGATATTGGATTAGGGAAATCAATACTGTAAGAGTGTATTTTACCTACGCTAGGCAGTTTTGCTTTATTTAAACACTCAGCAGGTATTACTAGCACTTAGCTAATTTTGAGTAAGTAGCATAGACCCTGGTTAATATTTGGATGGGCTCCAAATTATGGACTTATTCAATAGACTAGTTTTTTTGAAAAATGTGGATGAAGAGAATAACAAAACACTTGGAACACTGCCTGAAAAACCTACAAGGGATGCAGTTACCAGTAACAGAGTTCATCTTGGTGGTGTATTTATCCTTAATCTCTTTGAATAGTCAACCCTAAATGCCATTTAAAAGCCAACTTAGTTATTACCGGTTTGACCTAACTTCATACAATTCGGTAAATAGCAACATGATTAATTGGTATCCATTGACTGAAAATACAAAATATTCTACTGCAATTGTAAAGAGATACATAAATGAATCTGTTCTTGGTGTTTCCATCTGAACAAATTTAAAAAATGGCTCCCCTCCTAACATGAACACAGAATGCTTTTATTTTAAAGTTACCTCAGCTTTGATTTCTTAAAAAAGAAATTAAGAAATTTTAAATTCTTAAAAAAGAATCTTATATTCTTGTGCCACAGGCATTGTGTGCTGCCTGATTTCAAACTCCAAATACTTTAATTGAAAGAAAAATGATCTCCTGAAACTTAATTATCATGATAAAAAAAAAAGTTCAACCATATCAATTCCAATCAGGATAGTACAAATAAGCTTTGGAGAAAGCATTTAGCTTTAACTCTAACCATGTGGCTGCATTTGGAGCACATTGCAAAATCCGTGAAACTGACAGGTGGTGTCCAAATTACTAGCAAGAAATTCTTGAAATGGGCAACTAAAGCTGGTGACTTAGTCTGTTCTTTTCTTCCCTTATAAAAGCTGCAGCAGAGATCAGTGTCAATGGGTCTATTTGAAGATGACCAGGCAAAGTAAATATGAGTCCTGTTTAAAAACATATTAAGAGACATATTACATTTCTCAAATGAAAGAATGGAAAGAGGACAAAAAGAAAGACAATGTTGAAACAGGACAGGGCAAAATGTTTATCTTGCAAAGGGCCACAAAAGTATGCACAATTTTATGCTAATATGAAAAAGATATTGACTGAAATGATTTAAAGGAGCCAATAGATGAAAAAAAAAGGTATAACAGAGTGATTGCTTGGAAGAGATTGAGAACATAATCTGTATACAGTAATGACGTTAAGAAAAGCAAATAATGTTTAAAATTAAAAGAAGTAGGAAGAATGCAGAGCCACTTTTATGGAAATAAAGGATTGTTTTGAAAGTGGACAAGAAGGGCTAAAGAATTTCCAAATTGAGGTTAAGAATAAAAGTGATAAAATGATTTGAGATGAAATCTAAGTGAAGAAATGCAGGACTGAATACTATATTTTAAAGATATTATGGGAATGACAGGAACACTTTGAAGAGTGAAATTGAAATAAATACTGTAAACACTTCTGTTTTAGAAAAAAACAATGAAAAATCGTAAACACTGTTAAGAATGTTGGAAAATACTAAGGCTGACCAGTGTTGATGATGTAATTGGAAAAATATTTATATAAAGGTATGATTATAGATCTGATTTGTTTATGAAATGATTGTGCGACTTATTTAATGGTTAGGAAGACTATATTCATGCCTGATGATGGAAAGAATGCCACTACTGTTCCCTTAAAAAAAGTACAAAAAGATGAGGGAGTAGCGGGTTAGTGTGTGAAATGTACTTGGGAAAGCTTTTGGCAGGTTTTTGATTGTAAGGTCACAGAGGTGGCAGTGAATAAAATTTGTGAAGTGCTGCAAATCTATGCCGGGAAGGAGGTGTACAGACCAGATTTTACTCTTCAGGAAATAATGGAGAATTAGATGAAAGTGATAAAGTTATTTTACAGCATGTTTGCTAATTTAGAGCAGATGCAGAATAAATTGGATATGCTTGATGTACAAAAGCTTTGCATCAATATGGAGTTGAAAGTTGGGTTGTTTAATGTAATAAGTGTGGTGCATAAGAAATGAGAATCAATGGTATGCTTAGCAAATCGTGCGCTCACAACCAGCAAACTAATGTGCTGAAGCTGATCAGGCTAAGGACGCTAGCCAGATGAATACCTGGTAGGCAGAGGCAGAATTTTTTCTTCCTATTTTCCTTCCCAAAAACTAAGGTGTGTTTTATACTCCGAAAAATATGGTAAAGTTGTGTACTTTGGTAGAATGTTGACTAGATGTGAACATGAATGAAGAAAATTTAAGAGGTCAAATACTGGTAAAAATGTATATAGCCTGCAATCTATTGTGAGGAATAAAAGTTTGTCAAAAAGCAAATATTGTTCAGTATAAGAGTGTACTTCTGCTGCCTTAATAATATAGAAGTGAATGTTAAGTATGTCAGGAGAAACATAAAAGGAGGCTGAATGAAGGGTAAGTGGTTTGCTTAAGAAATGTGTGATGAGAGAAGTGGCGATTGAGTCTATGGGTGATAAATGAATGTGGACTGCAAACAAAAATGAGTGACCAATGTGAAAGAAGTATACTGAAGTAGTTTGATCAATGAGGCTAACATTGCAAAGCAAATATGTGAAGCAAGAATGGATGGCTAAATGGAAGGGAAAGACCAAGAAAGACATAATTATAAGAAGAGGGGAGGGGGAGAAGAGAGAGAAAGAGAAGCCTGAAAAACAAGTGCAAAAAAAAAATTTGCAAGGAAAGATTGACATGGAGAGATGATGTAGCAAGTGGTATAGATTTAAACAAGATTTATTTAATTTCCTTTTCTTTTCTCTGATTTCCTCCCTTTAATTTCTTTTGACTGGTATTTCACCCTATCTGATTTGCATCATACTAGAAATCATGATGAGCATATCTATATCTATAGCATTAAGTAAAAAATTAAGAAGGTGAATTTCACTGATTTTCAAAAGATGAATGCAACTGAATTCTAATGAACTCTTCCAATATATCAAAATAGAGCTAGAACAGTTAAGAAGTAACTGCTACTTGCTATAGCAAATTTAGAAGGTTTCTTGTGCAATGGTTAGAATGCAGTATTGCAGGCAAAACTCTGCCCACTGCCAGGGATTCAATTCTGACTGGCTTAAGGTTGATTCAGATTTTCAGCCTTCCGAAGTTGGTAAAATGAGGACCCAGATTGTTGGGGGCAATTTTCTGACTCTGTAAACTGCTTGGAGAGGGATGTAAAGCATTATGGTGCAGTATATAAGTTTAAGTGCTATTGCTATCCTTCAGGTTTATGGTCAACAATTCAATGAATGTACATGAAATGTACAAGAAATGAGAAGAATCTTTGCTGGAACTATGGGAGTTTAGTGACGATTGAACTAAAAGGACCTAGAGATGACATTTTCTACAAGCACATAAACTCTTGTATCAGTTAGAGAGCCATAGGTTTATTGTCTATGTGGAAAATAACCTTTCTCTTAAGACTATGGCATTATCACTCACAGATACTACACAATCTAGGGAAAAAACAGTGATACATTTGGCATTCTAAAGAGACAATATTCACATTCGCACAAACTCCAAAGCATCTTTTGGAAATTAACTCTGAAGTTCAGTACAGTGCAGAACAGATACAGTTTCTTGTTTAACAGCCACCTATTCAGTGACTGTTTAAAATTAGGATGGGGTTGAAGAAGGGGGACTTACAACTGTAGTTGTAGCTGCAACTTAGCCCACAATTACAAGAGTCACAGAAACTTGTAGTCATGTGATCGCCATTAGCAACTTTCACTGATGGTTTCCAATAAGCAAAATTAATGGGAAAGCCAGCAGGAGGTTGTAAATGGTATGTGACGTTGCCCTTAACAATCACTTAATGATGGCCACCAAAACTGCCATAACTGCTCTTGTAAGCTGGTTGCAATCATGTGACATTGTGCTTTATGATTGTGATGCTTAGCAACAGAGTTGCCAGTCCCAATTACCGTCCTTCAGTGAGAACTACCTGAACAAATAGTCATGGAGAAAAGAGGCCCATTTATCAAATTCAACACATTTAATTGGAAGAGGAGCACGAAGGAAGACTTGGTATCAAAACATGAAGCAAAGAAAATTCAGAAACATTGTTAAATTGAACTTTAAATCAACCAAGCATATGTAATCTGTATAAAATATATAGATGAGCTCTACTCTATATATAAGGTTAAATATAAAGTTATAATTGAATGAGCAAAGAAAAATAGTTAAGGTTCATTCATTTACATACTACAAATAACTCATAACAGCTTGTTATTTCTGCACATGCTTATGTTTCCACATAAGCATAATATATTATACAATCACAAAACACAACATAGTACACAATTATCTACCGAGTTCCAAGTCAGCTGGGTTTAAGGATTATCATTAATCATTTTCTTTAATCAATGTATGCAATTAACTAACAGATCTTAAAAGCCTTGCCAAAGACACTTGTTTAATGAACATAAAATTTTCCCTTTTCTTCCTTTAACCTACTAAGTAAAATTACAGGCTACACAACCTATTTAGTGTAAGAAATTCAAGAAATTCCAACAATTACATTTTACATGTACAGCTTGAGTTCATTTCTGATAGCAATCTTTTTTATTATTCTGCAATTGGCTTAATAAATGTAAAACTTTTATAATACATCTTAAAAAATATTGGTGGTTTGAGACAGGAAACAAAGTAATTTCCGCTTGGAATAGAATTATGAGTGTGAGTTTAATTTATATTTTAAAGTTTTATAGTGAACTACACTACCACATTTTCCACATGGTAGAAAGCCATTACTGAAACAAATATTTGTCAAATCTGGAAACTGAGATTAACATACCTGTAGTTAAAGGAAGGTGAATGACAGTTTTTAAACATGTCAAAGTATACCAAAAGGATGACAAAGTTGCTCCTGACAGTAGCAGAAGTAGGATAGGTTTCAGCATTCCTCTGATAAAATCGGCAAACCTATAACATAAATCATAAGTTTAAAACCATTCATACAATCTGTGATAAAAAAATATACATTAGCTAAATATACATTACTGTGTAACGCTAGGCCTTATTTTCGGGGAGGTCTTATTATTTTTGAGGTGCAGGAGGCAGCAAGAGTGGTCACCTCATGGCTGCTGCTGTATTTTGGGGAGGTCTTATTTTCAGGGAAACAGGGTAGCTAAAGTGCCAAATAAAATGATTAAAACGGTGTTTTCTGATGTAGTAGTTTGTTCTAGAAAGGAATCAATAGATACAAAGATGCATTACTATATATATGATAATTTTGAATTACTAAGATGAGCCTTAGGTATACAGGTAAGTCTATGGTTTGTTTTATTTTTATTTTATTCTTGCCTGAGAAAAATATCTTAGGATGTGAAAAAAATTGCTGAATAATGGAAATTAACCTTTTCCCTCCCTCCAATTAGTGAGGCATTGTAAATGGCTTCATACTATTTTTCTCAGTTCAACATCATCTTGAGCTGAGTATTTATGCCACGTTCAATGGGCTGGGCTGGATATAAAGTTTGATCTCAAAAAGTATTGGCATACCCATTTTCACCCACTTTTGTAGAAACCTGGGTTATTTCAGCCATTTAGCCTGGATTACTCAAATGGGCTGATAAAAAATGACCACTGAATTAAGACCACTGCATCAAACAGGGATAACCAATTAAAATGTATTGGGATAACATACACACTGATAATATGTCGGAGAAAAACAGTGAGAACATAATATTAAACTATTTAAATGAATGAATCACATTACAATGAAATGCTTAATGAATCACAACAGAATAAAATTATTAATCAAATAAAACAACTGAAACAAAATTTCCACAAATAGTTAGGGTTGGTGAATAAATAAATGGTGAATTGGGAACTATTGAAGGAATAATGAATACTAATATAAATCAGAAGAAAGACATTTTAAAATTAAAACTTTTGCTAATTTCAATTTTTAATCAGAATGTTTTGCCTTTCAATCTTATTGAGAGACATTAAAGGCTAGGTTTAAAAAGAATTCAGGATGATATTTGGTGGCATCAAAAAGAAATACAGTAGTTGCCTCCTTTTTAACATTAGCATTGTTATAGACAATTGTATCTTTTAATGAAAGAGGCATCTCATGACCAAGCTGGTTACTAAGTTTCTGATGTCAGTCCTGAATATCATTTATTATTTTTCCCTAGCATATATATTTGGTTGTTTATGTGCTGACCTTTCAAAATTGATATTAAATTCATAGATAGTTAGATGAAAGCAATACTAATTTCTTGCTTTTTACTTTTTTTGCTTCTGGACCTTGCAGTCAATAATCTTATTGATATATGAAAATATAAATGGAACGGTTTTAATCTCCCTTTAATCATGAAAAAAGTGCAGAAGCACTATCTGCTCAAGATTTTAAATCATTTCTCCTAAAGTGTCATATACCTGTGATTTATTGTTGATCAGATCTTTCCATGAATTAAAGCACATTACAACTTCATATTGTGGCTGAGTAGAGAGAAGCCCAATAAATATTTTTGAAAGCTAGTTCAGGTTCTGGGTCCTTAAACCAAGATGGTCAGGGTCCTTTACAGATATGTTACTTCAAGCCATGTCCCCCCAGCAATCCTTTCTAGTGCAGAGGTAGCCCAGATAAACTATCATTGGGCTCAGATTCTGTCTTCCAAATAGATCTGAACCCTCCTTCATCACACTCTTAAAGCATAAAAGTGACTCAGGCTTTATTTGCCAACATTTATTAAGTCCCTCAGAAAGTGGCTAGACTCACAAGGTTAACATTTTCTGAGGGACAGCTTTCTGACTTTGTGCCACTTGGAGGGCATAGGATCTTTGAGTTTGGGAGCTAAAGGACATAAGACCATTTATCAGCTTGCGTTAATTTACCAGCTTGCATTATAATGAATTGCATTGATTTTTATAAACACTTTGATTTTACATATTGTAAGCCTCTTAGTGTCATATGAGGAAGTCTTACACACTGGGGGGATCTGTAAGCCCAGTGAATCTCTCTCAGACCTATCTGCTGTTGTAGGGGAAGGGGGAGAGGAGAATATCCCATTTAAGGTTTCTGAATGAAAAGTAGGATATAAGTTAAATAAACTACATGGGAATAAATAAAAGACTATATGAACCCAAAACCGAACTAGCTATAAGCCCATTCTGGTTGAGAATTCTGGGAATTAAGGTCCCAGTTTTTCAGCACAGCTTTTATGTGTAAAGTCAATGACTTTTTGTTAACATTACGCACAGTGGTGGGATTCATTTTTTTTTACTGCCGGTTCTGTGGGCATGGCTTGGTGGGTGTTGTGTGGGTTGCTGGGTGTGGCAGGGGAAGTTCTGCTCTGCGCAGGACATAACAGGAAGGATACTGTAAAATCTCTATTCCCACCGCACTCCAGGGAAAGATTACTGCAAAATCCCCACTTCCTCCCCATCAGCTGGGACTCGGGAGGCAGAGAATAAATGGGGGTGGCACCAGTCAAAGGTGGTATTTACCGGTTCTCTAAACTACTCAAATTTTCTGCTACCGGTTCTCCAGAACTGGTCAGAACCTGCTGAAACCCACCTCTGATTACGCACAGAGAAATACTTCCTTAATTATCAGACAACATTGGCATTAATAACTGCCATTTCAGACCAAGACTTGCATTCCAATATGCCCCAAGAAACAGCATTCTGCTCTTTCTTTCTATCTAGCAACTAACATTCAGAAAAAATGGTCTGTTCTAATTTATTCTCAACTCACACACTTTATCACGTCTGCTGTTCCTTTCTTCCCCTCCTTTTTTCTTTCCAGCAAATTGCAATATAGCCCTTGACCTTGAGTTTCCACTGAGAAAGCAGTTCAATTCCTACTACAGGACACCAAGGAGCAAATTGCTGTCACCCCTTTAATTTGGACCAGTATTTCATGAACTAAAAACGTCACTTTGTATGCATCCTTTAGTTCACCATTTAATTAAATCTTTAAACCCCTCTCCTTATTGCTATAGATATCACCCTATGTTGCAAAGTTGTTGCATTTTGACTTTGCTGTAGTTTAATGCTGAAGGAAATGTTGAGCTATGAAGGACAAAACTTGAAAAATAACTCTGGCCATTATGAAATATGACAAGAAAAATGCCATTGTGGTGGGGGGAGAGAGAATCAGGTTGATTTTGCATTGCTGTGCAATTTAAGTTTAAAAAAAAATGGGTGTCACTTTCCAAAGTTTTTTTTCTTTCCTTCCCCAACCCAAATTAGCTTTGTTTCATAGTGAATAAGAAAAGCATACAATACCCATCACCCACCTAAAATATCTAAGGCTTTTCAATCATAAACATCCCATATAAATTATCTCAAATTTCTGGTCTGGAGTTAGGAGAGTGGCATAAATCTCATGTGGAGGAAGGCACCATATACCACTGGTAACAAAATAATGAAATTTGAGAGCTCATTTTCCAACTCCACTTTCCTTTGACAGGCATAATTTTGTACCACAGGCACAAACGTTTCTATTAGATGCAGAGATTGCTTGACATCCAAATGATAGCTTCAGCGCCATCCAAGTGGAAAGAGGTTTAAATGCAGTGTCCTTTATAGATTGCATTTAGCCAGTAAATAATGTTCACCAGGTGAGTGAAATTATATTGCAATTTATTGCAATGGGTGGCAGAAGGACTCAGAGTAAGTTACAGTGTGGGCTGGAATAAATCTCCACTAGAGTTGTAAGAGGAAATTCCAGAGCTACTAAGCAAATTAGCAACTAGTGGAGGGGTATCAAACTCGCGACCCACGGGTTGGATGTGTCACACGTTGGCCATGCCCCCCCCGCTTTAGCGAAGGGGAGAAAAGGTGGGATACATCATGTGATGACAACATGATGTTGTGAGTTTTACACCCCTGGTACAAAATAAAGGCTCCACACTTAAATCATTCGAACATATACCAAGCTGCCTTCAAGTCACAGGACAATCACAGAAATCCATGAACCTGTCGGACCTGACAAAAATCATTACCTAATATTCCTAATTACAACTTTCAGCAGATGATAGTCAGCAGAGACACTGATTTAATTTTATACAGATAAATTGCTGAATAGGTCTAAGGAAAGGGAGTCATTCATCAAAAGAGATAAATCGCTACTCTTTTTGCATTCAAAATTCTGTGCTTGAAGGTTTTGTAATTTTTCAGCCAGAAAGAAGCATTTGGCAAGAAGCTGTTAGCTTTTTATTAAAAGCACAAAAAGTTTGAAGTGCTGGAGTCAACAAAAATGTACGCATTGCTACGGAATCAGAAACCATTTGTTAGCAGATAAAAAGACATTAACAGATATTCTGCAACTAAAACTGAGCTACATGTTTGAGTAATTAATTTCTCCCAAAAGGTCAAAATTTACATAAAACTCTGTTGGCAAACCTGCAGAGGAGTCATAAAGCTAAAAAAGAATGGACACCCATTACAATATACCAGCAAGAGAAAGAACTATCCTTTGTATAAAAGATCCCATAATGCGGTAGAAGAAAAATCAATGTGATATAAGACTTTGCTGACTTAAAGTGATAAGAGACTCCACCAGGGGTTAAATGCTCCCGGTTTGGAC
>JANHFT010008035.1:19418-35724 GCA_032467955.1 Pseudoxenodon macrops | reverse complement strand
TGGCAGCTGCTGCACACTGCTGGCTCATATTTAAATGGTTGTCCACTAGGACTCCAAGATCCCTCTCACAGTTACTATTGTTGAGCAAGGTACCACATATACTTTACCTTGCCTAAATGTAGAACCTTACTTTTTGTTTTTCTTGCTTAAATGTAGAACCTTACTTTTTTCACCATTGAATTTCATTTTGTTAGAATGAAATGAAATGAATGATCTAATGCTGAACTATAAATGACTTTAAATGGGATAACCAGGAGTTTGAATTGGGCCCAGAAGTCTACCAGGAATCAATTCAGTAATTTCAGAATAGGAGTTATTCTCATCAGGAATCCAGTTGTCCTATTTTGTATCAACTAAGTTTTGGATTGTCTTCAAAGGCAGCTTGATATAAAGAGCATTATAATAGTCTAGCCAGATGGTAGGGTAGGCATGGGTTACCTGGTCAAAAGCAGCTTGGCCCAAGTAAAATCACACCAGAATTGGGTGAAGATTTCCCTAGCCACATCCTCTTGTTGAGCAAGTTGAGAAGTACCTCCAAATCATGAAGTTTGTGGAAAGGTATCCTCATCCATTCTAGAAGCCAATCTTTCTTTTTTTTTGGAAGAGAACGATGGTTACCATCTGCTTCTTGTTTTGATAACAGATGGACTGATTTGGTATCAAGCTGTTTCCTTGTCACCTTGTGAGAGAACCTGTTCTCACACAGTTTTGTTCTAAAACTCACTTATTTTGCTCTGAGGTACATGTTTTCAAACAGTCTAGGGAATCTCTTCCGCATCAGTATCTGCATGATATATTATGAATGCACTCAGAGAATTCCATAACATAATCCAAGAAATGCATTCACTTTGCAAGACCCTCAAAGGTCCTCAATAAAATATTCAAAGTATTATGTATTATGCAATGAGAAAAGTTATAGAAACAAGATTTTTTTTGGGGGGGGAAGTGTATTTATACTGAATTTCTATCTCAGATCTCACAGTGTTTTTAAAAATCAAGTTATTGATTTTTTTTCTTTAAAAAGAAAAGATATATCCTATTCAGCTAAAAGACAAAATGACTCTATTGTAAGAAGGAAAGGACCAATATCCCGTGGGGGGATGAAAACTAGAGACAGAGGAATTCCTTATCAGTACCCTTGAGTGAGAAAGTTGTAAATTTATGTTTACAAATCAGTTACTCCCTTATGATGATGAGTAAGTGATGTTTAAGATAATCAGGATTGATTATCAATAAACTCAGTTTTATAAATTGAGAAAGAGTTTTGTTTATTTCTTTTCTATTTCACTTTTTCCATCCTTTCAGGCTGTTTACAGGGGAGAAATTACTATTTTTCAAAGCATAATATACATATGCTTTGGGTGATGTTACCCAAAATTGGTAATTTATGTATATTCTATGTTTTATAGTAGATAATAAATCAATGTGTAATATGATACATCAATGGTGAAATGGGGCTACGACATTGACTGGAGTTAGTCAGTGTATTTAAGAGCATTAAAACAACTATTTATCAGCATTTGTCAATCCTGTCTCCAATGGAAAATGAGACACATCTTTGGTTACAACACTCAAAAGTAATTCCTTTAAGTAACAAGGCCCTTGACAATAGGATGAAATCACTCCTATTGCTTGAAAGTGCACTTTGAGTGTTTGGTTTCAGATTTAATGACCCCATAGCCAAATCCTTTGTCTTTCAAACAGGTTAAAAGATTATTTCTTAACCATTAACCTAATCCAATTAATTGTCCAATTGTGGTATTAATGCTTCTATAGGAAAAGAGACTTTATAGTTTGCATTTTTCATCATTTGTAGGGGCTCACAAAAACAATTTTACAACACAAAACTATATAATGCTAAACATTTTTGAACTAATTACTTTTTACTAGGGAAACATTAATACAAGGAAAACATTAATAGAATGAGTAAACTTGACTATCTTGACTATGTTGTTTTTCAAAGAAAAAATATTTAAAGAAGAAGAAAAATAGGCTGTGTAGTTTCAAAGGGCATGAAAACTTGTTTCCAAATTACATTTGGATCCTGAAATGAGAATGGAACTGTAATGTAAAAAATATACAATGCAAACTATGAAAATCTTTTTATGTGCATCATTGGCTGAAAGTTAGCAATTAATTATTATTATATTTATAATGAATATAATTATATTATAATTATTATAATATTTTACCCACTATTACTTGCCTCAGATTTTTTTTAAATTTATTGCATAAATTGTACAATAGGTTATCTACAATGCCTTTAATGTATACATGACAAAACTAAGATCTTAGAGATTGTCAGATGTCTATACACTTGGAGGCTCTATTAATGCAATTTTGTAAAAGAAATTTACAAAAAAAGTTAACATAGTGTAATTTAACATTTATAAATATAATGCTGCTTTGAAATAGCCAACATTGCCTTCCCTATCTAAAAGGATTTTTACATAGATTTATTCTTTCATGGCAATGTGGATTAATGGAAAGATTTAAACAGATTTCTTAAATTTGTATGCAGAATTGATAGCCCTTCTTCCTTAATCTAGTGTCCAAATCAGTTAAATTTTTAACTTTCAGAATTTCTAGCAAATGACTTATAAGAAACCAAATTTGACAAAAAAAATTCAGACACTAGACTTTTTTGTTCTTCAAATAAATATTGACACATGTGTATCTTTGATGTGTGATTATATTCCATTACTCTTTTATTAATAAATTTCCCGTCATTCAGACCCTGAATTGTCTCTTTGAAAATGGCTAAATTCTACTTTATTGTTTGCAAAACTCGTCATGTTGATACTTTCATTTTTGTTTATATTTAGAATTCATTCATGATCAAAATTCAGACACTTGGCAACTGGCTCATATTTACGACGTTTGTCATGTCCCACAGTCATGTGATCACTTTTTGCAACTTTCTGACAAGCAAAATTCATAGGGAAGCCAGGTTCGTTTAACAACAGTGTTACTAACTTAACAACTGCAGTGATTCACATAACAAATGTTGCAAGAAAAAGTTGTAAAATAGGGCAAAATTTGTTTAGTAACTGCCTCACTTAGCAATGGAAATTTTGAGCTCAATGGTGGTCATAAATCAAGTACTACCTATAATAAATGTAAATTTCTTTTTCCATGACATTCTGTTGCTAGCACCTCTCTGAACCTGTCTGGATTCAAAAGCTAAGCAGGGATGTGTCTAATTAATAGTTGGACAGGTCACCACCTGAATAAGGTAGTGATTGATTCTTCAGATTGACCAGATAGAGAATTTAGCCTACATTGCAGGATTAATGAAAAAAAAGAAAAATGAGGAGTACAGGCCAGGCTAGTTAACCAAGAGCTTGTTAGTCAAGGCAATACATTGCAAATTATAAAGGTAAAATAATGAAAATCAAGCAGCCTACTTGAAAGAAAGAAGAAGAATTCAGCAAATTAGTCAAGCTGGCAGTCAGAGGTATTTTAAAAAAGGACGTCCTTCTGACTTGTTCTTTGTGGGAAATAGCGATTTACCTTCTTTCTTGAATTTCTATGCATTGTTTGGATTACCTGGCTGAACTGCGGAGGGGAAACTAATTACTTCTGGATGTCCTTATCTCTTTTGGTTTGAAAAGTAAGCATTTGTGTCTGTGTTCTTTCATATGCTTTAAGTAGGATTTCTAGCCCCCCAACTTGTTTTTGGCTCATTTCTGTTCAAGATTTATAAATACAGTAAATACCCTGAAGTGATCTGCATGTGTATAACTGACACCACAAAACACCAGGATTCTACACTAGGCTGGAAAGTCAAAGCCAACCAAGAGACAAACCTAGCAAACCATTTCCGTTGGGGTGCTATGGAAGCTGAATGATGGTGTCCAGGTAGTCACCAAAAGAGAAGCTTTACCTGAAGATGCCTTTAAATCAAGATATGCTACTCACTCCCTGTCTATAAGTCTCCCTTTTAAGGAGAGGGACACTGCATACACAGATACAGGGGACAATGGGGGTGGGGGAACAGATTATGAAATGCTTCTATGTGAAACATGTTCTGGAAAATTAAACTAAATTCCAGCAATGCCAGCCTATTCATTACCTCATAGAAAAATGCAATTTTATTTTTATAAAACTGTTTTAAATTTAACATGAATATCCACTGGTATGATAAATGTTTTAGGATAAAAAGCAAGAATCATGGGTAATAGAAAGCATCTTTGCAAGAACTGAGGATTAACATTCTACCATCACTGTAGAAGGCATGTAGAAGACCATATATTTTTGATGGTTATTCAGTCTGGCATTCCACTGTGCAAGACTGATGTGGGAAATGTAAAGAGCCCATTATTGGAAGCAGAGAGTGAAAACTGCTAATTAGACACCAAAGAAGGAAAAGGTTTTAGCTGCCAATAGGCAGCTGAATTTCTTTGAATCTCTTTTAAATTCAAGATGATGGAAAATGAAAGTGAAGCATGAAGTAAGACCAGTGGCTGTTTCCTCTATTTAATACATGCAGCTTTGAAAAGCAAAGAAGCAATTAAACACAGTTACATTGACACAATTTCTATACTCAGGAGGAAAGCTGTATCATTATAATGGGATTTAATCTAGATAATCCATTCTGAATCACTATGGGTTCACTATTGAAAACAAATTAGAACTTTGCAGGAGTACTTCCTGACTATCAGGGCTACAAACATGCACATATGGATACAGCTTAAGGATTTTGGCATGCACACTTAAAAACAGACTAGAAGGCGGCTAGGGGTCTCACTGGCATACCGTAATGTACTGCTGAACAGCTCCACTACCTCATTTGAATTCAGAGGCGGTGTTGAAAACTGGCTGTTGGTTTTCAAGGACTTCAATATTTATACTGAGACCAATCTCTACAGGATGGCCTCTTTCATTTCATAAGTCTTGACTGATTCTCTTGAAACTCAATTTTGGCCTGGACATGAAAATGAATGTATTCTTTTAACATACAAAGCCATTGATGGCTTGGTGCCTGGGTATCTGCAGGACCACATCTCCCTATTAGATTCAACCTGACTATTTTGATCACATGGAGATCACATGGAGTGGCTGGTTGTCCCCCATTCTGGGAGGTCAAGTGTTCTGTGGCCAGAAGCACTAACTTTTTTTTTAATGACGATGATGATGGGGCTATCCCTCCGGAATAACTTTCCACTGGAGATTCATCTTTTGCCAATATTTTTCTGGTTCCCAGAAAAAGCTGAAGACTGAGTTTTTCCAGGAAGCTTTCAAGGCCTGATACTATATTTTGTGGCTGGGCTTTGTTTTTATGCTGTTTCATATTTGTGACCTACTGAGAGTTCTATTAAACTGCAGCAGCATACAAGATAGGTAAGTAGATAAACAGATAGGTAGAGGGTAATAGATGGATAGGCAAATACAGCCAATGTATTGGTTTGGTTTGCTCTGTGGCTTCAGCTTACTTAAAATGAAAGTAAGTGTCTTAAGTTCAGCAGAGGCTTTAAGTGTTACCACAATGTTCATGAATTCCAGAAGTTTAAAAAAAAAGTAGATAGATCTTATCAGATAGTCCATTTCAAAACTAAACCATATTTATGTATTTATTGCATTTACATGCCATCCATGTAAAATATGAAGAGGAAGGAGTATTAGGTATGCTCATCACCTTGAGTTATTTGTAAAAATAATAAAAGTGGGATACAAACAAACAAATAAACATTAAGATGATAAAGGTTGACATCAAAATGAACAAAGATATCTAAGGAAGGAACCAATGTGTAACAAGAGAAGGTGGAGTCTTCTTTTAATACCTCCAATATGGAATGCCCCCAATAGGCCCCCAGGCCAATCAGCAGAACCAAGTTCTTCCAAAAGGCCAAGAGAGTGGGAGAATGTTCCATTTTGAGGGGCACGAAGTTCCAAAACAGTAGCCACAGCAGAAAACGTTATTCTCCTGGACCCTTCCAGCCAGAATTCCTTGACCTACAAAGTCCGCATCATGCCTCTTCTGCAGGCATGAATGGGGCAGGCCAATTCCATAAAGGTAATATGGCTTTGGACACCTGAGCTAAGACATTAAAAAATGTAAGTAATAACAACAATAAAACATAATGTACACTATTCCTAGGCAGATGCCCTAATCAAGGAAGTGCTTTGTAGACTTTTGGGTATGATTACAACTGATCTTATTCCACAGTGCACTGGACATATAGGTGACATGTGGCTCTGCCTTAGTGAAGTCGATTCACCTCACTTAGGTCCTTCAACAGAAGTGGTCTCTTTACATGTGCATATCACACATGCACTCACCAGTTAGAAGTAACACACCATCAGTTCTTGAGATAAATGCTTTCAGGGGGAGATTCATTCCAATCTTTATCCAGTCCAGACTAAGTATCCTTTCAAAAATCTGTACATTATTAGTTGTTGTAGCCTATCTACAGTACTACTACAGTAAGAGCTGGAGGATCTCACTAATTCAGATCTGGATTTGGATCACCATGCTTGTGAAAACTTTAATAAATTACGTAACAAACATGCAGTGTTGCAGAAGAAAGCCAAAAGTAGGATAGCAGACTAATTAAAAATACTGACAAAAGCTAACCATTTTCCTCCACAGAAATCATTCCTTGCTCTTTTACAGTTTTCAACAACCAAATAAATTAAATTAGTTCTGCTCCGCCACCACAAGTAATTGTCATCATGTTCAATACAAACAGCTGAAAGCATTCTAATTGAACACCATAAAAATGCTAATTCACAATACCCCTAATGCTTCCTCATGAGGCCCCAAAGGAGAGGGGGGGAAAGCAAATTTTAAAGAAGATTGTTAGTAGAATTGAATTATTGGTTTTCTAATCAACCCCCTTAAATTATACGCCAGTAAAAAAGAATCAAGCTAGACCAATACTTTTTTAGACCATTACATTAAAAGCCTGGAGATATATGGAATCTTTAAACTGATGCCAAAAGCTCATAAAATTTGCTGTCAGCTGTACCTAGACTGGAGGGAGAAAACTACCATGAGGGCACTGGTATTAAAACTGCACTATTTTGGATTACCAGATAGTGAAATCCCAGAAAAATGCAGCATCTCAAGAATGATAGCTTATTTTTGTGCCACAAAGTTCAGGTAGCCCAATCACAAAAAAGCAATGGGAAAATAAACTGGTAGCTTCAGAGTTTATAAACAAAATCTGAAAATTCTCATTCAATTAAGCTAGAATCAGAATGAGCAGCTAGCATCAGTATGTTAAAAAAAAATGAAACCGAAGTAAAAAATAACTGCCCTAATAAATGATACTGAAACTATTTGATCAATGACCAAACTTAGAGACATGGAAATTCAACTTATTTCTATTGAATCAATATGTGGTTCCATTAAATACATGTGGTTGACTTTTGAAATAAAAAAAAACATAATCTGGTATCACTGAAGAAATACCAATGATTTCCATCTAGGATTTAGGGGTGGGAAGCATAAAAACTCATTCATCATTCTAAATATTTGGTCAACAACAAAGCTGACTCGTGTAGAAAGGTAAGCCATTCAAAGCAAAATTAATGAACAGGTCTCTTGCTTACTTTGTTTTCCTCTGTGAAATTAAAACACATACAGGGAATTCTAAATTTGACTGGAGTTCTGCATTGAAAAATTGTTTTAACTTCTATTTTTTCAAAAAAAACATTGCTTCCCAGATGTATGTTCCGCCCTGAGGTTATCAGATTTGAATTACACAACATGACAACCACCACATAGCAAAAAAAATATGGTAGTTTTGTGTTTGCTATCAAGTTAGGCTCCCAATATTTCTCTCAATTTTTCCATTTCAAACTAATATCGCCTCTGGCAGGGAGAAATATAATACAAATGTAGTCACATTTCACTCCCATTCACAGCACCTGTGGCAGAGTAGAATAAATTACCAGGCAATGGGATTATAGACTGAGCCATTCTTTTCAAATGTGCATACTTCTAGCAGAGTTGCTCCTGACCAACTCTGTTGTTTTAAGCCTTTTAACTGGAAATGCACGAATTGAAAGGGAACATCTAAAAAATAAACAATGAATAGAAAAGGTGCAAGAAGGATATTTGAGGAGGAAGAATGAAAAGAAGAAAATTATCATATTAGATGCTCAGTGTCATGGATGGTTCTCAGTTTAGTGAGGTTTTCTGGGTGGCCTTAGGCTGGTAATTTAATTCATAGTGAATTAACTTTAATTCATTGAATAAATTACAACTGACTGAGATAATATATTAGGGTTATTTTATATGAGCTACAAAACCATATGAGCACTTAATGGCAGCAAAGAATTAAGAGAATGTATAATTTATCTCTTTGTTGCCATCTAGTGATCATTCAGAATATTGCAATATATAATGATTTAGTGCATTCTGTGAATGAAAGCATTAACTTATTGAAGTGCTTTTTATTTAAAAAGTAACATCAGAAACTCCCAACTGCTCAAAGGAAGGGCAGAGCACAAACTTAATAAATGCAAATAAATATTAGAATGGAATTACCATTAAAGAAATTCAAAGTGAACCTGACTACACTGAAATAAATTCAAAATGAACCTAGAACCCCCAATGCTTATCTGGAGCAGTTAGATTCTTATCACCTTGGCAAAGCTTTAATCAGTTTAAATCAGGGAGAAGCAGCAAGGGAAAAAAAGAAGAGAAAAGTAAACAAAAAGCAGAGACATCAGGATTGACTCACACAGAACTTAAAAATAGAATCTCCATTTGTTTGGCCTTCAAGTATCTTCTATAAAACATTTACCAAGTTACAGCTGACGTATTGATTAGAATTCTCTGATGGTGTTGCTTTATAATTGAAATGTTTGGCATATTTTCCCGAAAAAATCTATGAAGTATCCATGACTATGTTTGGGGCATCACAAGTTAGAAAAAATATGGTGTGTGTGTGTTCCACTTCCAAATATACACACAGTTTCGGAATTCCCAGGTAAACCTTTTGTCCCAATATTAGCTGGGTTTGAGTCTGTTTAGCTTTTGAAGAGGCAGATATTCCCACCTTCGAAACTCTGTGGGTTTTATGGGGGATGTGAACATTTGGCAAACCACTTGAAGCAGGAGGGTGGATATTACATAATCCCATGGAGATATCCTAGGATGAAATTCATAAAATCAAATATGGCACTCATCTTTTTTTTTGTAAGCAAAAGGAAGCGGACCTGAACCTCAGCAAAACTCAGCAAAAGTGCAGGTCACTTTCCAACATATGTGCAGCCAAATTAAAGCTATTATCTATTGAAACAAAGATAACTTCTTGTATTTCTAACCACCTTCCTTTCACTGTCCTGAATTTATTGTCCTAAACTTTCTTTCCTACAGGTGCATGATAAATTAATTTCTAAAATTAAAAACTGATGTTGGCAATAAATACTTGCATATTTTACTTCCAAAGTCTGAAACATCTGTTAAGATCTGTTGGGGTTGCAATAGGAGTTCTTAATAAAACCAAAGTGCTAGACAGATTTCATCTGTAAATTGTTGACAGAATCGGAAGTTAAGCTTCAATTGCTAAAGGATACAGAAGGTATTAAATATCTACATTTTAATACTTCACGACATTCTTTAAGGATTAGAGCCGGCCATCCTATACCTTGCTGATCCTCTTCCCCTACCCTTATACCAGCTGCCAATGCTTGCATCAAATGTACTAACAGAGGAACAGCTGACATTGTGTCTTGTATCAGTGGAAGATAAAGGTAGCAAAGAGAAATTGCTTCTCTTGTGATTGCTTGTGGTTATTTATGCAGCACTAGCCTAAAAGCATCTGATTATTTTCGTATCTGGAAAAAAAATCTCTCTTGTGGCAAGTTAGATGACTCTCCTTACTGCTCTGTGCTCAGAGATATAAAGGCTAGCACTTGAGGTTTATGTCAATATTTCTATTATAGTGCCTTCTAAAACTGCAGCTTGTTTCAATAATCCCCCAAGTTGCAATCTTTTTCATCTGTTTGTTTTTCAGATTCACCTTTTGACAGAATGGCAAGTAGTTTGTGGGGTTTGCATCAATAAAGATAGCCTAATACAGTGCTGTCCATCTCGAGTGGGAATACAGTAGTAATTCCCAGAATTACTCAAATTGTTATTCTAATACATGGGCCCTCAAACTATGGCCCAAGGGCCACATTTGGCCCGCTGAAACCATTAATCCGGCCCGCACAGGACCACAAGGCTGCTCCACCCACATCGCCCCACCCACCGTTCGGACGAGCGCAGGACTTATCTTCGCTAGGCCCGCGGGATAGATTTGAAAGGTAAGGCCAACAATTTTGGCCTGTAGAGACATTCGGAAGGCAGGGGAGGTGAAAAACGGGGTGCACAAATGCACCAGGAGGCAAAAAAACTGGACAAAAATGGCCTGTTTTGGGCCAAAAAATGAGCCATTTGTGCCTGTTTATGGTCTGCAGATTGCTGTTGGAGATGGGGAGGTGAAAAACGGGAGCCAGGAGGCCAGAAAATGGGCAAAAACAGGCTGTTTTTCACCTCACCTGCCTCCAGAAGATAGAGAAAGAGAGAAAAGAGAGGGAGAGACAGAAAGAGAGAAACAGAAAGAGACAGAGAGAGAGAGAGAGATTTCTCAAGCCCCTTGGGGCTGAGAAGAATTGCTGCAAAACTGAGTTTTCTGAAATGGACCACTAGACTCTTAAACAAGTGAAAAAATGATCTAGTAAAAAGAAAAGTCAACCAAAAGAGCAACATGCAAACAAAAGCAAATAAAACACCCCTAGGAACAAATTAAAATTTAATTTGTGTGCATTGTTTAATGGACTGTTAAATTGGCCACGCCCACCTAGTCACATGACCTAGCCACACCCACCCAGCCGGCCCGGCCCCCGCAACAGTCTCAGGGACCATGAATTGGCCCCCTGTTTAAAAGGTTTGAGGACCCCTGTTCTAATATATTTGGAGGATTCCAGATAGTAATCAGGTAAAGAAAATAGAACATTGGAAATTCAATGTTATAAAATACTGAAAAACTTAAAACAGAAATATGGAATTAATCAGAAATGTTTGAATATATTGTCTAACGTGAACATATCAGAGCCCATGAGCAAAAGATAAAAATGACTGTTCCTTCTTTATGGAAAATATCACTGTGCAATTAGTGTGGTTGTGCCTTAAGGAGTTAACATAGACAATTTCTGCTTGCATGATAAAGTAGACACCGGAAAAGAAATAGAAAGCTGGACGGAAGTAACAAATGATGCAACAATACAGGCATACAGTTGAGAATTAAGATTAATAAAAATAACTGTTTTGACTCATGTGGTTACACGTTCACAAGGAACTTTTGCTGTTTTGTTTTCACAGAGAAACTGTTTTTTCATATAAGGGGACACTTACAAAGCAATGTGGCAAAACAACTCTTTCCAATTAACTTTTAGAAACTGGCATTCATCATGCCAATGTCTATTGCCTCCAGACCAGAGGTGGGTTCCTACCGGTTCGGACCGGTTCTACCAAGTAGGTAGTAGGCCACTGGTGACGTAATGGAGCCGGTTCTGCTGCTCCGTGGGCGCCGCCATCTTTTTTTTGGATTTTTGTTTTGGGAAAAAGAATTTTTTTTCTTCTGCGCATGCGCAGAAGGTGACTTTCTGGCACTGGGCATGCGTCGCCATCTTGTTTTCGGCCTTTTTTGGGGGGAATATTTTGTGGGCTTTTTTGTACTGTGCATGCGCGTGCGCACAAGGTGCGCACGTGCCCAGCGTGGGAGGCAGCGAACCGCCACCGAGCTAACTTACAACCCACCCCTGCTCCAGACCAAAACAAAGCCTAACATGCTTCTCCAAGTTTTCGTGCAGAGGTAAGAAACATCAAGTGTAAACATTAAGGCACAAGAGTTAAATAACTATTATTGAGTAATAATAACTGTTTTACATTATTGCTATTTTAAAAAACCTCATCAAAATCTTCATCCAGAAAAAACATAACTGTTCCTTTATATATCAACAATTTTTTTCATTTTCATTCAGCCAATATTCTCATGTTTTCAGAATAAAAAATGCAATCACAATATGTGGTGATGAGAAAAGAGGAAGTCCTCGACATACAACTACAACCAGGTGCGGAATTTCTTTTGTTAAGCAAGACCATTGTTAAGTGAGTAATGCTCAATTTTATGACCTTTTTTGCTTTGGTTGTTAAGGGAATCACTGCAGTTATTAAGCAAAACATGTGGTTATTAAACAAATCTGGCTTCCCCTATTGACCTTGCTATTGACCTACTTGGGTAGGTCACAAATGATCACATGATCCTTTGACTTTCACTTTCCCGATGTAATGAATTTCTAAATTGGCTGGAGCAGTTTCTTGATCCAAGAAAGGTTTGCAGGTACCTGGCCTGCTTTCCCTTATAAAACCTGCCATGGTTCCCAACAGGAAGGATTACAAAAACTTATCAAAATAATACATATCAGAATACATATCAAAATAATCTTTTCTGCTTTTTAATAAGTCATGGCTTGATCTCCAGATAGTTTTATCTCTGCTCTTATATGAGATCTCATTTCATCTATCATAAAAATATCAAATTATGATATTTGGTGTCAGAAGTGAAACCAAAACAAAAGAAATCTAAACAGTACTCCTGAATATTGACAAGTCTAAATTCAGTATAATTTGTACATATTTACTTACTAAATCTAGAAGGGGTTCATTCTAAAGTACTAAAAGTTTTAACATAGTTTGCCGTAAGTCATCTTGAATTCACTGTTGGACATACGATTTTAGACATTTTATGATGTTTTCACTGTGCCTGTAGCTCCCTTGATAAACGGTGAGATTTAAATCCTCAGGTTAGCAACTAAAAAATATCATTAGTCTGAAGCCCAGCAAGAACGCATAACAGCATTTCCAAAAGGGAGTTTTATTTATGTTATGCATCTATATTACACCATCTGCTGGGTTAGGCAATGTGTCATTATTGATTCTTTTGAAATTGGTAAGTATATGAGTGGGCATGTTGATTTCCTGACATACCATTGCTATAAATATCAAACGGGAAGAAATAATAATATATGGATTATTTGAAATAAATACTGGTAATGGATGCAACAAGCAATTAGGATATTTCGCACAGGATGCTGCAGACTACTTTAAGCATGAGAAACTTGGCTTCCACTAGTTGCAAAGCCATGCAGCCTAGTTTTCACTTCTATTTAGGATTACCGTGGTACCTTGGTACTCATTGTTAATTGGTTCAGGGATGAGTATCAAACACAATGAGTATCTAAAATGATAAGTACCAAATGATTTTTTCCCTTAAGAAATAATGTAGTGAGTCACAAGGCAGGTGACACTAACAAGTTATAGCTTGTGCATTGAGTACCAAACAAACAACGAGTACCAGGACAAAATTTTCGCATCAAAATATATTGAGTACCAAATTCACTGAGTTTCAAAGCAGTTCAGTACCAAGATACTACTGAACTGTTTATCATATAATGTAAGTTAGAAAACTACTTTTTTAAATTTTAACTACACTTAGTTCAAACAAGTCAACTTCACTCCACAAGCAGTAATGCTGAATATTTTAACCTGAACCCTGCTAGCAAAGAACAGAAGTGAAAGCTATTGAATTGTTCTTCATAAAGTCCCAAAAATGACAGCAATGGCAATGTGCGTTTTCCAAAATTCCCTGCAGTTCATTCACCCTCCAGTACGAGCATGTCGGTTTAGCATGAAGGCTGTACTCAAATAACGCTGCTAGTGTGTTACAAAATCAAAATAAATCATTTTCAATGTTCAATTTGCATGTTAGCAAATGCACAGGGCTGGGGAATCAGGCTGGGGAACGATGGCCCTTTTATGACTTGTGGATTTCAACATGGCTGACTCAGGAATTCTGGGAGTTGAAATTCACAAGCCATAAAGGGGCCATCGTTCTCCACCTCGGATTTAAGTGATAAATACAGGAAGTAGAGCACGTCTCAAGTGCTAGCAACAGTAACTGCTCTATCACCAGTGCTCAAATAGAAACATTCTCTGTCAACGTGGCACATTTTGCACCAGTTGCAATTTCTAGTTAACATTCACAGATAACTCAGAATGCATTGCAATACTCAAGATGAACTCTAACCAATAAATCCAGTGACATTTGAGGATCACACAGCACTCTCAAATTGCAAACCTGCCTTTTCTGAGTGCAGCCCCTTCCTGAACAAGCTTCATATAAATACCAAAGGTTGGAAGGGGAGTATTTCCTTACGAGCAGCACCTCCATGTCTGAATTTAGTTTCAGCTTGGTCTTCCTTCCATTATCTAAAATAGTCTATAATCAAAGGTACTGATTGTTCCCTTGGAATTAAGATAGTAAGGAATAGTAGAGCTAAGATATCATCAGCACATTGCTGGCATCCTACTTCAAACTCCCCCAGTGGTTTTTTTATAGCTATCAAACAGAACAGCACTTAAGACTTAACCCTCTGAAGCACTAAAGGTATTAAATAGTTGTCTCCCAGCAGTGCTTCCAAGGTGTGTCCCAACAGGAAGGAATGGATTCACTGCAAAACAGTGAACCCAGGTTCCAACTTCTGTCAGATGGCCCAGAGGCACAGGTGGGTTCCTACCGGTTTGGACCAGTTCTATAGAGTAGGTAATAAGCCACTGGTGATGTCACAGAGCCAGTTCTGCTCCGTGGACGGCTCCATCTTAAAAAAAAAATTGTTTTGCAAAAGTTTTTAACTTTTTCCATTTTTTTTCTTCTGCGCATGCGCAGAAGCTGAGTTTCTGGCACTGCATATGCATCGCCATATTGTTTTGGGCCTTTATTGGGAGGGTTGGAATTTTTTTCTGCTGCGCATGTGTGCGCCCACAAGGCACGCCCATGCGGCGCGGGAAGCAGCAAACCGGCATCGAGGTAAGTTAGACCCCATCCCTGCACCTTATGATTCAGGAAATCACCTTTTGTTGTTAGTGGTCAGTGCTTGAAATGCCCTACTTTGTTCATAAACCGGAGTTAACATTCACGGGAAATTTTTTTCAATTGGGTCCAGCAAATAGTATGCATTGTCTACAACTCCCTCCTGGAAGAGAATTGGTTCTTTTAGGTAGATGTGGATTGAGGTCTGTTGATCAGAGAGACAAAAAGTCTAACAAGATAGTGCAGTGACGGCCAACCTATGGTAAACATGCCAGAAGTGGCATGTAGAGCCATCTCTCCGGGCACGCTAGGCGTCTCCTGTTGCTTTTCCGGGTTCTGCTGCGCACATACGCGCCGGCCACTGCGCGGGGGAGCACCGGAAGCCAGAAAAGCAGGTCTCTGGCGTGCATGCGCACACTAGGAAGGTGAGCTTCAGGTTTCCGGCGCGTGCATGCACACTGGCCAGCTGGGCTTTGCGCGTGAATACACACTGGAAACCGGACGTTCAGCTTCCTGGCATGCGCATGTGCTCTCCTGGTTTCCGGCATTCCCATGTGCACGTGCCTGGTAGCTGCTCTTCTTGTTTCTGGTGTTCACCCCCCCTCCATGCGCGGATGTGGCAATAACTGGAGACAGCAGAAGAGAAGAGAGAGAACTAGAGAAGATCACAAAATACAAAGGCCTGGTAAATAGAAGCAGAACGAAAGAGAGCAAAAGATAAATACCAAGAGTAATTGGCACCTCGGGTGCAACCCCAAAAGATCCATCATGGAGCACCGTTTGAACGCCATCGGCATTGACAAAATCCCCATCAGTCAATTGCAAAAGGCAGCTTGGCTTGGAACAGCTGACATCTTGGGCCAAGACCTTCAACACCCTCAAACATCCACATCTGCCTATCCCAGGCTCAATAGCTGGACAAAACATTCAAATTCTGGTTTAAACATCTGGCTGACTGTGCAACCGACCATGTTACATTAGATTCGTAAGTCACGATGGAGACTCTGTTTTTACTGAGCCGTGAAGCCAGAAGTGAAACAGGATGCCATACTGAAGACAAAGGTTTAAATGCAAAAAAAAAAGAAAGAAAGATGTATTTATTTAGGAAGGGTGCAGCACAGCACTGCCGAGGAATTAGATGTTTGTGGTTACACAGTGTAAGAGCAGAGGTGGGCTCTGAATGTTCTTACTACCGGTTCGCTCACAATCAAAAAATAGCTTTTTTTAAATTACCTTTTTAATTTATTTTTTCATCTTTATACATCTCATGCCGTGAATGTTTGTTTTCTGGGATAGCACATCCGTACACATAATCATAACTTTTTTTTTATTAATTACAGTTCCTTTTCATTTTGATTCTAACACATTACTTCTATTTATCATACTTTCATTTCTGAGCCTTCGAGTATTTCTATCACATTGCTTATCATTTTAAT
>JANHFT010008034.1:4985-20732 GCA_032467955.1 Pseudoxenodon macrops | reverse complement strand
ACCCCCACCCCCCACACCACCCGGCCCTCCGAGATCAAACCCAAACCTGATGTGGCTCTCAATAAAATTGAGTTTAACACCCCTGATATAGACTGTAAGGTCCAGTTATGTCATTCATCCTCACCGTTTGCCTTTCTCCTTTTCTCTGTTACTCTACAGGTGGAATGGGCTCCTTCCATGCTATGGTGAATTGTATGGTACATGTTGTGATGTACTTCTATTACGCGCTGTCAGCTGCAGGACCTGCTTTCCAAAAGTACCTCTGGTGGAAGAAGCACATCACTGCCATTCAACTGGTAAGTAACAAAGAGAAAAAGGACAGGCAAATTATGCCAGTGTTTTTTATTCAGTTGTACAAGCCATCTTTGATCACTTCATCTAATTCTGTTTCTTTTGAATAGCAAATTACAGAAACTTGATAACCTAATTTGATATTGGTTGCCTATGTTGAGCTTTCCCCTTTCTTCCAAGGATTACTCATCATTGCCTATGAGTAGATGGAGCTCCACCTGTCACCTTTACTTATTTCATATGTGCTTTGTTTCTGTTTCTAGTTGCAGTTTGTGCTTGTCTCCATCCACATCTCCCAGTACTACTTCATGCCTGACTGCAAATATCAGTTCCCAATCTTCATCCACCTCATCTGGATTTATGGAGTTATCTTCTTCATTCTCTTCTCCAACTTCTGGTACCAGTCATACACCAAAGGCAAGCGTCTGCCCAAGTTCATGTCACAGTCTCAGCAAAATGGCTTACATGAGAATGGTGCCATTGCTAATGGCAAAGTGAAAGCCAACTAGGGGTGGGTTCAACAAGCCCCATATCTGGGCTTCTTAACCAGATCAAGTGCCTACAGACTGTTATCTTGCAGTTCAAAACCACCTTCCCAACTGCCCTGTTTCCCTCGTTGCCTCGCTTTCATCTTTCCCCAAGGGAGACAGGCTGCCTGGGCTGTCGGTGCTGAATCCAGCCCAAGGCCTCCAAAGTGCCTATGTCTGCCCTGGGCTGGGCTCCCTTCAGAGCTGGACCAAAGCAGAACCCTGACAGATGGGACACATTTATCCACTTAATTCTATGTACACAATGTGATCTAGGTGGCGATTTTTGTTACTTTGCTCTCCCTAAGTTTGTATTGTCATTTATTAATTCTGTTTATTTACCATTGGTGTTCTGCCATTCCTACTCCTTTCCTACTTGAATGTAAGTAGTCCCTTTTTGCTGGGGGTGGGAAATAATTCCTCCTGGAGATAACGTTTCCTGCTGTGTGCAGATGGGATACTACTAGGCAAATCTTACTGCCTTGGCTGTATTCCTCTCTTGGCATTGCTCCGCAGCTTTGGCTGTTTTGATCCCAGGACCTTAGCAATAACTCTGGACTTCAATCTCCATATGGCTTGATGACTGCAAGCTCTTATTGCACTGAGGCCCAGGGAGAATAGGACCATATTGTCCAGCTTGTATGCCATTGCTCTGTGTGCCTTTTAAAACATTATTGGATCTGCCCCAAAGAACAGAGGCTCCCTATAATCTAAATTTTGGGGAGGACTTCTCAAGAGGAGGTATATCCCTCCTGAATTTTCCATTTGTATTCACAGAAATAAATGGATAGAAAGAGAATATTCATTCTATTCTTGATTTCAAGGCCTTGATCATTGTTTGGTTGGGCCTGATGTGCGAAAAGAACAACTTTACTGTAAGTAGTATGTTAATATTGATTTTCAGTTCCAATGACTACTGCTTCTTGCAGTGAATTGGTGTCTTAGTTGAAGTTGGTTTACTAGATGAGAGGAGCTGAAAAACTGAGATCAAAGTCCTGTGAAGCATTGTAATAAAGTGGTGGCTATGTTCTGGCTCATCCACATTGCATGGCGTCAGGCATCAGATTATTTCTACTCCAAGAACACAGGAATTGAAATTCAAATTTTACTAGTTTTCTGGGTTTATAGAATACCTTCGCTCAAAGTTCAATACAGCATTTAAGTCCTTGGCTCCTGCTTGTCCTGTCTGCTATTCCAGGCAGGACAGTGTTAAGTTCTTTCTCTCCTTACATGGACACTCCTTCAGGCCAGATGCTTTCCTTTTTGCACTGGCTTGGGTTCTTGGTGAAGCTCAAACTACTGGGCATTATCCTCCTGGGCTTGAAAAGACCTGTAGTCCTTGGTGCTATTGCCTATGGTCTGGTTGAGTGTGATAAGTGGAAAAGCTACAAATACTGTGTGTGGGGCGTACAAAATAATTCTGCAATAGAATACATTGGAAAAGTTATCTTAGCAGCAGATCTTAGATCTCTACTGCATCCAAAACTCAAGAGTGCCAAAATATGAAAGCAAGGATATATTGGCAAGTATAAAAAGCTAAGGTAGTAAGAATACCTTTTATGTTGTTAGAATAAACTTGTATTGGTCTCTCTACCTCAGTGCTAGGTAGACTAACCCAGAATCTAGATTATGTGCCATAAACAATGCTGTATATACTATTGGAGAGATTTGTATAACCCAGAATATTTTGATACATTCACTGGCCATTCTGAAATAAGGCAATCTTGTTTAAAAGCCTTTAAGCTAAGTTCACTGTTAGGTTGAAATAGGTTTTGTAACACTACTTACCTTTCCACCGCTGATTATCCTGCTGTGTACTGTTTCCCCACCTGTGTCTGAGAAATCCTAAACCAATGCTAATGGCAACCTTTAAAACTGATACAATGTTTGACTGAGAAGCTTTTACAATGTAGGGGATACTTTAGGGGTACAATTTGGAAAAAAGTAAAAGATACTTGTTTGTTCTCCTATATGTGTGCCTGTTCTCAACATTTTTTTTTTGCTGTACCTAATGGATCAATATTTGATGATAATCATGCAAGGGTTATGAAAAATCAATATGTGACACTGTTCCCAAATTAGGCAGTATAGGTAGCTTACCCATTCTAAAATGCTCTTTTTTTGTAAACCTGAAGTAAATTTCTTTCCTACGAATCATTGGTTCGCATGAAATTAATGAGCAGGCCTTTATGGAGTGTTATTTTTTTCAGCGTTTTTTTACAAGTGCTGATTTTAGTACTTGTCAGTCAAATAACATTCATATTGCCCTAGTGTCTTTCTGATGTGGTGCATTTTTGAATAGCCATGTGCCTTCTAAATAGGATGTAGTTAACCACTCTAAATTTTGAGTGATTATCTGCAGTTTTCTGAATGAGTAGGTATCAGAATTGTTTGCTTAGACCAGTCAATAAGGCTTCAATATAGTCTCCATTAGCTTGCTACAGGACTGGTGGTGTAGACATTCAGATAGTCCTTGACTTACAAGTGCGATTGGGATTGATTTATGGTCATAAATTGTCATGGTTGTAGGTGGAGGCACCCTGTGACTGGACCCAATGTTACATTTTTGTGGTCATTAAGTAAATCACCATCATACAAGTCATTAAGCGAACAGTGTGGTCATGTGAACCTGTTCCTCTGAATGAGTGTTTTTGCAGGAAAAATTAGCACACTGCGATCATATACTGTGGGATATTGCAGTTTCATCATAAAGTTGAGCCAGTTGCCAAGTAGCCAAAGTATGGTCATATGACTGTAAGGCTGTATATGGCATGTTTTATGGTGGGCAGACATGCTTAACAGGCCATAAAGAACCCATTCCAGGCCCATTGTATTTTCAAATGAACCTAAGTCAAGGACTACCTGTATGAAATCCAAAAGAGAACTCTATCACATATGGGAAGAAAAGTGTTTACACCTCCTTGGGCACAAACAGCTTCACTTAGTTACAACTATGGATAGATTCCATAAGATAACTGTAATAGGCTACACTTCAAAATAAGCCTGAAATATTAATGCTTTATTTGCCCTACTGATGAATTGAAGGACCAACTCCTGAATATTAAAATGTATTTTATTCATGTAATCTGAATTATCTTACTGCATCATTTTATTTATTAAATTTGTACACTGCCCGACTCCCAACCAATTGTCAAAATAGTTACACTATAGATTTTATCTGCTAAAATGGCAATTGTCTAATAACCTCTACTGTCATTTTGATTACTTAGAACAGATAATTTTGATCATTTTTTTTTGTAAGAATCAAGAATCATGGAAAAGCTCCAGTGCTTGGCAAAGATGAGCTGAGGCTAATATTGGTCTTTTCACAACTTCCACTCCAGAAGGCAGTAAAATAATTTGTAGGACTATTCAGGTTACAGTTGATTTGATTGAGGCTAAAAAAAACCACAGTAGGGCTCACCAGCATTTGGGATATTAGAATGCCTTAAGGTTAAAAGAAGTGCAAGAAATAACAAAGGAGCAGAAGGATTAACTCTCAGGATAAACTATTCCATGACTGCTGAGGCTGGTTTCAAAGAAAATAGTTTTGGAAGAGCAGTCTTTATCAGCACACGTAATTCAGTAAAGTCACTGGGTTCAGCTAAGCAAATTTGCAATATCTATCTGTTTGGTAAGGCAACAATAGTTGGCAAGCAAAATTCTTAGTTACCGGTATGTATTTCCCAATAAAACCGTTGGTCTGCAACAGGATGTTGCATCTTGAGGTCGATAAACTATCACAATCATCCTACATAGTATGCGGGTTTTGCATCAGGTGCATGAGGGCACCAGCTTCAATTACAACTTGAAAACATACTTCAAATCTCAAACTAATATTTCAGATTATCTCTCCATTCTGAAACCTACAGTAATCTGTCAACTCGAGAGGTGGAAGAGGGTAGCTAAATTGTTCCTTGAAAGTCAGGAAAAGACCAAACCTATTTGCCTAGTAATAAAGCTGCCAGAGTGATTTAGAGAAGGAACATTATCAGTTGTATCAGGAGGAGAGTCTGGTCTTTATTTATCTTCAATACTGTAGATAATTTATTTTTATTACAATGGTATACAAGCCAAGTCCTAGCAAACAGCCAATATCAAAGTCATTCACACTATTTGTAATTCATATATCAATCCATATACCAACACTATTTCTAAAGGAGAGCAAAATATTTATTAATAGTTTAAAATTCTGTACATAAAGAAATAGATTGGAAGGGAGTTGGATGAAACTCAGCGAATTCCTTGATGAATAATGCTAGTTTTAGTACTGCTCTCTTTCTCCTTCTTACGTGCTGGGTCCAACTCAAAGCAGCGCCAAAGCCTCAGTGTTTCATCTGCTGCTGCTGAAGCAACTGTGGTTCCATCTGGGCTCATAGTTAAGCTTAGCACCCTAGCAGTGTGACCTAAGGAAAGATATTTTTCAAATGACTGTAAATGATAAGTTGGTAATCTATTTGAGTTGGCATAGACATTTTTCTTTGTGGAATCTGTAGATTAAACTAATCCAACCCAGGAAAATCAACCATCTTGGCCACTGGCACATTTGTATTTAGGAGCAAAACAAAAAAATCTCACGCATTTACAAAAGAGCTGCTACAGTGAGCACAACCAAATTTAAAACCTCAATTTACCAGGCAGTCTATCCCTGTGGGAAGTTTGTTGGGCTCAAAGACAATTTTGTAAGTATGTTTAAGATTTGTGCTGGTGTCAGTGTCCTGTAATTATATAAAAAACTTTAAAAAGTGAGACAGGGATGCCGTTGGGTGTCAGGAGGAATTGTTGGTACACATTGATATTCATGGGTTGCTTAGTACCTTTGATGATGTAATTTCAATATTTACACAATGGGTCTCACCTTTCAATTCAGTGACCTTTGACATAGATGGGTATTTCCACACTACCAGTTGGTTTTGAGCAAACCCGTGACCAGACACAAGTTCTTTATAGTTTGTAGACCATAGTACTGCACAGACCTATTAAAGGCAGAAAAAGTGTCCATTAACAAAAATAGAGACTGGATATAACCTTATGTGGGGAAAAATGCAGCATGTTAAATTTAAAGTGTTGAAATAAGCCTTATCTTTCTTCGAAATGTATTAAGCAAACCTACCTGGGACTGTGCATCTACTGTGTTGAGGCAACTCCCAGAGCACACATTCCAGATCCTTATGTGGCGATCACTTGTTCCACCTCCCGTAGCCAGCACATTGGATTGCCATGGACTCCAAGCCACAGCCTAAGGGAGAAAGTGTACTGTTGTCACCATTCTCTGTGATTAGAAATACTGTGTTTGCAAACTATAGATAGTCCTCATTTTTGCAGAGGCAACTGGCCCATTAAGCAAAATTTCACTAAGTGAAATTGCAATTGTGCTTATGGTCTTATTTCAGTTTTCCTTTGTTTTACCGACCTGTGAAGGTTGTAAAGTTACTTTTTCATTACAATCATAACTACAAATGGTTGATAAATGAGGCAATTGCTAAACAAGGACTACCTATCATTTAAGAAGCTTTATTAAAATGCAATAATTTTAATTTGTCTTGGTTATTTTACAAACTATTGTCACTCTTACGCTGTCGGAACTTAAAAGTGGCTACCATTTTGGACTTTAAAAATCACATCTACAATCAAGATTTGTTTACTGTATTACAAATTCCAGTTTTCAAAAGAACCTAAATTGCCATGGTTTGGATTCAGACTATACTGCAAGCTGTAGAACCTGGTTAAAGATGAGCATTAATTGAGCTTTATACCATATAATTTGGTCCAAGATGTATGTCTACTCTCCAAATACTCACCTTAACAGCTCCCTGATGTTGTGTAAAAGTTTGCACAGGACGTGGTGACCAGTTGTCCCCTTGAGCAACAGACCATATGTTTACAAGATTGTCATTGCCTCCACTGGCCAAGTAACGGCCATCAGGTGCCCATTTTAGCCCACATACTTCTTGTGTATGACCAGAAAGTGTTGCCACATGGTGTTCTGCTACACGGACATCATGATGATGTATGTGACCAGTCCGTGATCCACTATAAGGGAAAATAAGCATATTCTCATTTATCAAATTTACCAGAAGGACAATGTAATATATTTTCTCTTCACTATGAAAAACGATAAGCCACATGGCCTCTTTCCCACCAGTGCTCATGAAATATATTGCTTAGAAATTATTACCTGGACAGGATGTAGTTATTCCAACTTAAAGAACTCACACGGGATGAATGACTGGCCATATTTCGTAGACGCTTTTTCTGCTGGATGTCCCATAACTAAATCAATATAAACAGAGTCCAAATACCCAACCTTATTCATTTTTATTGTCTCATGGAATACAGCCCAAATGAGAAAATGCACAAGGCTGTCCCACTTGTTATGAACATATTTCATCTCAGATATGTAGAAATGAGAAATCAATCAAATCATGTCCATAAGGACTATTAAAGTAAGCAGCTTATAGTTTTCCTATCCAAAGTGTAACAAGCCCATGTTGGTTTAAAAATAAAATATCTCTTGGAAGTTTCCCTCCAAAAGAGAATTTAGCTTGCTTTAATATAAAACAAATTTTTTTTTATTCTTCTCTGTCCCATTACCAGAATGTTAGGTCATTAAATACAGTTTGCTCACCTGGACCTCAGCATTACTTGTGCCAATTGCAAGGTAATTTCCTTCTCTGATCCATGAAACAGAAGAGATGTAGTCATCAGGGTTTTCCATTTGCATGAGCTGGATTATTTCTCTGGAATCATAATTCCATAGATACACTGATTTATCCAGAGCCACGGCCAAAAAGTTGAGGGAGCTCCAATCAACTAAGTTCAGATCTAAATGAGAACAATGCACGCTAGTTTGGAAACAAAGCCAAGTAAAGTAAAGATACAATCCCTTCCTGCCTCCATGGGTAGCCCAATACAATATGGGGGCATAAGGAAGCAGTAATATGGCAGAGGAGATAGGTATCCTCTGCACTTTGGAACAAAGTCTCACTAGAATTAAACTCCAAATCCATGACTACTTACAGTAATCATTTCGAATGTCTGGGGCATCCAGAATCCGTTCCGACACTGAGGCTATGTATCTGTTTATCTTCCTTGTGGAGCCTGGTGTGCTCTTCTGGCTATAGAGCACTTTGAGATTGTTCTGGTATCCTGGAAAAGAGATAACATCAGCATAAATCAAGAAAAAACTCAAATGTTCCTATAATTCCAAGATAACAGGGTCAATGAATTTTTTTGGAAATGGGAGTCTCCATTTAGAGGGCCCTAGCTGGATTTCTTTCAATAGGGACATCAACCTTAACATATCCAACAGGTAATATGTTAGAGAAGAATGTAAGAAATACTATAGAATTCATTTTCTAGGGCAGTGAAGGATTACATTATGAGACAGTCAGTTTTGTTCTTTTTTAAAACGAGCTGAACATAAACTAGTTCAAGTTAGCATCACTGCTGTCATTCAGAAAATGCAAAAAGGTAATTTTTTCCAATGTGGTTCTAAATAGAAAAAAATAAATTAAAAAACAAGTTTGTAAAAAAGTATTAGCTTCCTAATTGAACATCCCTAGACCAATTCCCATTAAAACAACACAGCAGAACAATGGAATCAAATCAAATGAACTGGATTATGGACCACTACTGCAATATCAGTTTAGAAGCCAGCTATTATTGATAGGAGCGTTTATCCACAAGGGATGCATCTGGAAACCCACCATGCACGTCACTTTTCAATTTACTCTTGTGTTGAATAAGCCCAACGCAGACTTACCTTCTGGGGCATTCTGAGGTTTCCCACTTAATCGCAGGATTTTTGCCTCTTCTACATCAAAACCATTAAGATTCATTGCCCAGGCTTTCTGATGCTCCTTGGAGGGGGTAAAAACACTTAAGAAATCAATAATACTGTACTTGATCACAGAATTAACAAAGTACAAACTTGTGTGATCATCACTGTACCAGACATTTAAACTCCTTACCTTCTTGGTGGGTGTCTCCTCAGAGGATTCCTCTTTGGTTAAGAGAAAATTGGCCACATCCATTTGCATAGCACTACGGGTAGGGATGTATCTATCACCTCCAGTTTTGTTTGGAGTATTTTGTGATTTGGAACCAGACTTGCCTGCAAAACAGAGATTTCATTAATCTGTATCCCCTCAGATAATTGCTAGCCTGAAAGCAAGTTTCTTTTATTGTTTTCTCAGTGTGTCATTAAGATAAACATCTTAATGTTTATCTCCAGCACGGGAAAACAGATTGGACAATAGAAGAGAAGAAAGAGTTGGCACTTAATGTCTGATTTCATCAAATACAGTGATGTTTATCCACCTGCTGATGATAACCCACATCTTACCTGGTGTTTTGGAAGGAGTCTTGCTGGTACTATGAGGCCTGTTAGCTGGTTTCATAGGTGAAGAAGCGATGGCATCTGAGGCAGCTCCAGTGCTGGGAGCAGTACCATCTTTAGCTTTACGCTGCCATCGTGCAGGAGGAACATTTGGTATTGGGGCATCAAGTTTTAACAGCCCCTGCAAATCACTCTCAAACAGAAACTGTGCCATAGGGATGCAGTGCTGTGAAATCAGAGCCAGGGAAGAAATAAGTAAGTTGATCTCAGATAAGGAGAGTAAGACAAACATCAGAAAAATGGACTCATCGACACCCACAGGATGGCTATAGGTTCCCAAAATTCCAGAATAACAAACCACTAATGTGGCCTTTACAAAAACAAGTGGCAAGAAAAGACCATCCTCCTTTTCTTTTAATATTTTGCTTTCTACCTGACTTTTTTTCTCCTGCAAAGGCAGGAGCGAAAATAGTTCAACAGGGTGGAGCTGTCTTTGTACTTAACGGTTTAATTTCTGGAGATTTAACCAGCAAACGTATCGCATAAAGACAAAATATTGATTTTTCTCTTACTGCGATAAGTTTGCTGATTCAAAGCAGCACGCTTTCTTTCTCATTCAATTTCCGGGTGTGTTTCTGGCACTTGGGGCTGGCAGGCGGGAGGGGGGGGGAGAGACATCTCGTGCACCGCTGAAGAATACATTGCAAGAAATGTTGGGCAGAAAAGCTAAAGGACGGGAAGAAATCGAGAAGCAGAAGAAAAACAAAAATGCTTTTAGGATCCTAAAAAAAATTCGGGTCGGCGGAACCTCTTACTTACCACTGCTCTGACTCCAACTTTTCCGACTCCTTCCGCCATTCAGGATTTAAACTTCCCACTTTGATCAACTATTGGCCCATTTCGAACTTAACGTCCGCCCGATGACTTACGGCTTGCCCGCCTTCCTTTGCTTTCATTGGCTCTTGAATGTAAGTGGGTGTGGCTTTGCTACCCAAACTTTCCCTGGATGGTTAGTTGTCTTAGATGGTTTCTTTCTCATTTACATTGTCGTAACGGGGGGAAGTGGCGTGCAGAAGGTCTTTGCCGATGTTCGGCACCGGGTGAAGAAGGGAGGGGGGAGCGTTTCCATGGCGCTTGACGCTATAATTAAAATATTCAACGTTCTAAGTCTAAAGCAAACGGCTTTGGCTCGATGCTTAAAGGAAGGGGAGGTTATACGGAAGCCGAAAGAAATGACATTTGTATTTAATTGCTAAGCTTAAATTGGTGTAACTGTAAACCTTTCTGCTAAGCATTCTAGTGGTAAAATTGGAGAAAAAGTTATATGACCAGAAAAGAGTGTTCTTAAAGATAATTGCAAGATGTATGGAAACAGACTCGTTTTCATGAGAGGCGATACCAGACAATACTGCACATTTTCTCATAGATGATCTCACTTGAGATCATTTGCACTCAAGTGGGTCTCCAGCCTGGTTGTAATCTACATTTTTTTTCAGTTTTCCAAGGAACGAAACAATGCCCTAAAATGGAGACCTATAATAGATTTTTTAAATTCAAAAAGTCAGTTTGTTCAACTGTTTATTGGTGACCGATAGCATCAGCATCTGCACCTCCTACTTGCAGGAAAGACCTAAGAAGGTAGTACCGTACAATAAAGAAGCTGTCTAGCAAATGCAGTTTTGAACACAGCTATTTGAAAAATGGATCCCACAAAACGTCCTCTGAGCCAGATACCCTGCAGTCCTTCAGATGTTGCTGAATTATTTCCAGGGTGCTTTTGCTAGCAGGATTGATAGTGAGAGATGCTGAAGGTTGTAGCTCACCAACTACAGATGAACAAGGATTATTACTGTTATGTTACTTTTTTTTTAGCCTTATTCTGAATTCTCTTACAAAAGTTCTCCCTGTTCTGCCTTTTGTGCTTTGAATAATACATTTGATACTTCCCTTAATCTTGGATGTATTTTGCAAAACACATTTTCAAAGATTTCAATATAATCTGGGAGTTCTGGACTCATGACTTCTCCTCAAAGAGCAGGGGGCAGTCTTGACCAGGAGACCCTTTGTGCAAATGCAGGTTGTGTGCCAGTTATACCCTTTCCTGAACCAACAATCTCTGCTCATAGTCACCTGTGCCCTAGTCACCCCCTCTTGTCTTGCCTATTTGAAAATCCAGAAGCTTCAATTGGTTCAAAATGTAATGGTGTTCATGGTTTGGTACAGGCCTAGATGTGCATATATGTCATAATTTGTGGGAGCTGCATTGGCTTCTCATTTGCTTTGGGGTCCAATTCAAGATGCTGGTTGTCACTTCAAAGCCCTACATGATTTGGGACCAAGTTATTTGAAGGACCATCTTTTCCCAATCATTTCTACCTGATCCACCAGAGCATGGAGGCAGGGAATGCTGTGTATGGGTCCCCTCTCCTAAGGAGGTCCATCTAATGCAGAGGTGTCAAACTCGATTTCATTGAGGGCCACATCAGGGTTGTGTTTGACCTTGGGGGACAGAGTGGGTGTGGCCAGGGAGGACATGGCCAGCTCAACGTCACTCATGTTGGGGGTGTCTGTGGTTGATCCTAGTGCTCTGCCAGTGGAAATGAGCTCCCGAGCTCTGTTTTCAGCTGTAACAGCCTCCTGCAGCCCTTTGCCAGTGAAAACGGAGCTCAGGAGGGCTGCATGCAGCCCTCCCAAGTTCTGTTTTCACTGGCACAGGCACTGCAGGCTGTTACTTTGCTGTTTCTAGGGGAACCCCACAGGCCAGATCTAAGCATCCTGCGGGTTGGATCCGACCCACGGACCTTGAGTTTAACACCCCTGATCTAGTGGGACCAAGAAGGGCCTTCTCCATGGTGGCTCCCTCCCTGTGGAACATCATCCTCGCAGAGATGGTTGGTTCTTGTATTGACACTCGTTCATAAGACATGGCTTTGCCAATGGGCCTGGGAACCCTAGGTCAGATAGAGCCCATGAAATGGCTTGTTTGATTGTTTTTGCTAGGGAATGAGGGGCTATTGCTGTTTGATTGCTTTTATATTAGTTTTTTACCTTTATATTCTTAATACATTTCTGGGACAAGTCCACTTGAGAAATTTGGGTTTATTGGTTATTACACTAGATAGAATTGCCATTGTTCTAACAGAATATATCTTTATACAAGGAAAATGGGAAGTAATTACAGTATGTAGTCGCAGATCCCAGTTTCTTTTCTTGCTTCAACCTCTACTCCAAGCGACGAGAGGGTACATTTATATGCTATATAACATCTTCAACCTGGCATTGGAACTGGCATCTACAACCCTCTGACATTTTATTATAAAAGTGATATATACAGTGACACCTTCAAATAGCTGCCGGGTGTATTTTTCCCTTTTTCCTGTCAGACTAGTTTTGCTTTCTTCACATATATGGCAAGTGGCTGTGATCATCCCATTGACTACAACACTGATTCATGTGTTGACTACAACACTGGCCGTTTGCGTCATTCAAAAATACCCTTTGCTTTGGGCCTTTCTGTGGACTTTCTATCAGCAATAGAGCTTATGTTGACCCAAAGCACTTTTGAGGGGCCCAGGAATCAGTGCCTGTATTTTAATTGCTGTATTATACATGTCATGCACTTAACTTGCTTACTACAAGGAAGCATCAGAACAGAGGCACCTCTTGTACTGGCTAGAGTAAGCCAGCAGAATTTACTTATTCTTTACTCCATGTATGATTCCGTTAAGTATTAGGTCGTCATTATCCTACTTGTAAAGCAAAATGGATTTTAAAAAGTTGGTGAAACCTCTCTGGAGATGGTAAGAAGTGCTTTTATGACACTACAAACTGTAGTAATCACTGCTGTGTGAATACCTAAATTTGATCCTCATGAAAAAAAGTTCATTTAACTACCATGAATTACAGCAGTTGCACTATTCAAATAACATATTTGTTTACAAGCAAGTATGGCAATGCAAATAGTAACAGTGATTTCCTAATCTGTACAAGTCAGTAGTAATGTGTGCCATATTTAAAATCAGTGAAATAAATCTGATATTACAGTGATCTAACATATCTTATCTCACAAATTGTATTTTTGTGCTCAGCATGGTACGTTTTCTATTTAGCTCTATTTTTGGTTATGCTAAGCAGTTGTATTACTACAACCCTTTCATCATTTTCATAAAATATATTTTGCATATTTCTTCAAAATGGAAAAAGTATTTAAAATCTTGCTTTTTTTTTTTTTTAGCTGACATACAGATCACTGGGACTCAGTTGCATAAGAATCACTTTGCTTTTGGAAATCTGTGGTTGCCAGATGCAATGTGGATATGTCTTAGGATAAAGTTCCATATTCAACTCCACCTCATAATCCAATGTCTGGGTTGGTAATTTGAGGCCACAGATCAAATCCTTTTGCAGCAACCGGAGTACCCTTTGGCCATCAGTACTAGAATTTGGCAGTATGATCTCCTGCCATTCTGAAATGAGAAACACAGAAACATTGTAGTGTGATTTTTTCCCCTTTCAAACCAAAATGAGTCCTGTGCGAGCACAGTTCTAGTCACTTTCCATCATTGCCTTCCAAAAATTCAAGGTAACTTTAGGCCATGAAAAATTGCCCAATTTTCTCTAGTACAATCAGCTGCTAAATTCAGTTGATCCATAAGAAACAGATTTGAAGAATACTGGCTAAACAGCTGCCTTACAATTGAAAAATTGTTTGTATTGTATTACAAACTACCAGACGGCTTAATAATTCCTCATAGTGCTATCCTCTTAATGATAAACACAATCAGCCCATTAGCAAATATGTCTGGTTTGAAATGTCAGTGACAGATGTGGTTTGGTCATCAGAAATTTCCTGCCTTCTTTCTTCTTTAATCTCTGATGGTACGTTCAGCAAGGTGAAGGGAGTCATTGGCTCTGATGTTATGTGTAGATCATGTTCCAAAGACAGTGGGAAAGCCTTTCCATTATCATTTGTGTCATCGAAGTATTCATTTTCACGGTGGTTGATTTGGGGATTGTTGCAACTCAGCACCATGTAGTGCTGATGGGAAGAAGGCTGGCTGCCCCATTCTGCCTGTTCCGCTGAACTCATATCTAGCAAAGGGTCAAAGCTGGGTGTTTCCAGGGGTTTCTCAGATAGTACTTCCAACAAGCAAGTCAAAGGCACATCCTCCAACATTTTGTTGCAAAATAAAGTGTTTACCTAAAAGTTAAAAAAAGAAACAATCAGAAATTCAGAAGGGCCTCTGAATTATTCCATCCCTCCCTGACATTTATTTTATGGGAATCTGCATGAAATAATAATGTGAAAGACACTAAAAGAGTACTGTGTACTCCAACTAGGAGGAGATGAAAATCATGAAACGTTCCACCCAGGATTTAGCCAGAGTAATACTTGAATAAGGGAGACTTCTAGGCACAAGCTAACTTTACCTCATTTTATTTCTGTACGTAATACTTTTTCTATCATCACATACATCACAGTTCAGAAATGGGATGGAACTGAAAAAGCCTGCATCTTGGAAAAGTCACATGAGAAACGGTTTTGCTCGTTATTATTCTTGAAATCTTGAAAATATGCCCATAGAATGATGCAAGATTCTCACAAAAAAAAGTATATCGGAAGGAGTTAAAAAACAGGAATGTTGTTCTTTCCTAGTCAAAAGACGGCCTAATTTTGCTTCTACTGACTTATTACTGCATTAGAAGTAATACAATAAAAAGAATGTCTCACCTGCTGCTGCTGCTGCTGTTTGTCATTATCCTTGAAGAATCCATCTAGGACATGATGTAGGTCTGGAATGCGTGGCCAGAGCTTTTGTTTCACACTACTATTAACAAAGAAACACAGATGGTCACAAAAGGATAACAACACCTATCCCAAACAATGTTTTTAATTCAATGGCTGAGCTGTACGGAACTCAGTTACCTGTAGTTGGAGAGGCAGGTGAAGCCCAGTCCCAGCACAAGTCCTGCACACAGCAAGAGTGCAACGGCCACAATCATAACCACTGAATCTGAAGTAGAAGCACATGCTGGTGAATTTGTGGCTCTTCTTTCCCTGAGGCTCAGTAGTCTTTGTTTCATTTGTCAAGTATTTTCTCTCCATATATAGCAACCTCTCTCCAGTACACACCACTGATGTTGCTTACCTGCACCAGGTGGGACTTCAACACACACTAATTCTGACCAGGTGCTCCAGTCCCCACGGAACCTCTGGCCATCTGGCTGGGTACGCAGCTGAAGGCAGTAGCGATCCTGGGTGGCCAGATGAATTTCACTGGTGTTTGAGTACTGCACCTGTAGAACCTACCCAGAAAATGGCCCCGTCATGTATACAGGGAGTCCTCAACTTACAACAGTTCATTTAGTGACCATTCGAAGTTACAATAGCACTGAAAATAGTGGCTTATGACCAGGGGTGAAATCTAAAAATTTTCCCTACCGGTTCTGTGGGTGTGGCTTATTTTGTGGGTGTGACTATGCAAAAGCAGCTGTACTGACTCACACACAGTACAAAAGCACACAAAATGGCACCAGCAACAGATTTAAAACATTTAACAATTTTAACAGATTTACAGAGTTGGAAAA
>JANHFT010008033.1:28115-71170 GCA_032467955.1 Pseudoxenodon macrops | reverse complement strand
GCCAAAATTTTGGTTGCTAAGCAAGAGCGTTATTAAGTGAGTTTCACCACATATTACAAGTTGGCCATGCCCACCCGATCACCTGACCACCAAGCCATGCCCACCTGAAGCCACACCCATATGACCATCAAACCACGCCCACAAAATAAGCCACGCCCACAGAACCGGTAGAAAAAAAATTAGATTTCACCCCTGGTTGGGTTCATACACCATACAAACCTTTGGTTAGTTTAGCTATTGTTTACAAAAAGACAGTTTATTGAGTTTGTACAACATAGTAAGTCATAAACTGTATTTTATGAACCACAATGGCTAATTGCAAACTGTAAAGTTTTCATTATGATGCTGTTGTTAATATTGTTATTAACATTTGAGGAAAAAATGGTGAAGTTCCTTTTGCTTTCAAATTTGATACTGCTCTCTAAAGAAAAAACATGCATTTAATTTCATTGCCCTTTTCTGTGATGGTAAATTGCTCCTCTTCATCTGAGATAGTAATTACCATCACATCATGCTTGTTCGACTTGCTCTGAAGTGTGACTCAGCTAATCGTTCCGATTCTCCAGCCTTGTCTCTCTTCAGTCAGTTCCTTGGAATGACTACCTGACATCATTGATCTAATAAGTGCTCTCCTGGTTCAGGGGCTAAGTAAAAGAGTAACTGTAAGGGCATCCTTTTACAAGTTCCTGGTGACTTTGGTAGGCTTTGAGTCAGCCAGATTGATCTCGATGAAGCTACATATGTGCTCAGATTTATGCACATGCTTAAGTGTTTTGTTGGCTTGAAGCCAGGTCATCTGTTTACTGGCACTTGAAAGCTTTTTCATTCTGAAGTGGTATCTTGTTCAGCCAGGTTTTCTGATAGGAAAACCTATATAATATATTCCTATTCTGATAGGAAAACCTATATAATATAATCAAAGGCTTCGGGACAGCTTTAGTCAAAGCTATCATTCCATTTAGCAACACAAGCTGAAGATATACTATTAGTTTTATGAAAAGTGCAGGTCTTTTAAAGCAAGGATTTAATTAAGCAACAGTTCTGGAATCCTTAATTGAAGGTAGATCATTGGTACAAAGCAGATGCCTAACCTTTTCTTGTTCTTATTTTAACTGCAGGGTAAACCTAGTGGGTCATCACTGAACTGAAAAATTCAACATCTCATATATTAAAGAATGTGGGCTTAATTCATAGAAGGGGGGGATGGATTGCTAAACTATTACAGAACTTGGAATCTGTGCTGAGTTCTGGTCATCACAATACAAAGATTGTAGAATGAGTGCAGAAAAGTGCAACAAAAATGATAAGGGGTATAGAGGCTAAACTCTGAATGAATGATTCAGGGAACTAGGTATGTCTAGTTTAACAAAGAGCAGGACTAGAGGTGATATTATAGCAGTCTTCCAGTACTTGAGGGGCTGTCACAGAGAAGAGGGGTCAATCTATTTTCCAAAACACCAGAAGGAAAGACAAGAAGCAATAGGTGGAAGATTATTAGATAGATATCCAACCTAGAACTAAGGAGAAATTTCCTGAAAATGACAACAATTAATCAGTGGAATGACTTGCTTCCAGAAATTGTGGGTGCTCCATCACCAAAGCTTTTCAAGAAGAGATTGGACAGCCATATGTCCAGAATGGTATAGGGTCTCACACCACCAAGGTCCTTTCCAATTGTACTATTCTATATTCTAGAACAGATGCGTGAAGCCTCAGAAAGTAGCATTAGAAAACAACTTCAAACAACTCCACATTGACCAGGTTTGGTACACATTGAAGGGCCTTTGATAGGCTCTCAAGCTTCTGTTATGTTAACTTAATCACCTTATCCTGATAAGTCAAAGTTCTTCAGGAAATGAGATGTTGTTGCCTCCATGTGATGGTTGATGGAAAATAATGCTTCTTCTGTTGCAGTACCAGTACTGCAGAAAGGTAATCCCTCTGAGATTCAGATAGTTCTTTGTTGAGCATAAGGTAGGATATGGTTATTTACTGAAACAATAGGTCTGGGGTCTTGGGTGAACAATGTTGGTTAGTTGCCTATTGTTTCTTACTGATCTTCTGTGAGATTGGCAGCTCTATTATTGTGTGTGTGTATAAATTTGTAAACTGGAATGTATGTATTTGGACCTTTGTGGAATTATATATTTACAATTTTTGTAATTGTTGTTGCTTTTGGTTTCATTTACTCATCCAGAGTTGCTGCAACTTCAAACATATAAATTGTTTTAAAAAAAAATCTACAATTCTTTGTATTCTGAATTTTATTTGATTTGAATATTTGAAAATTGATTATTTATATGCTGTGACAATTGGTTGTTCATGTGCAATTTTCTCTCATAGCTTGTATTGATATCAATTTGAAGAAAATGCGGATGAACTTTGTGTAAACTTTTGAAGGGAAAATATTTGATGGAAAGATTGTAAGTAGAAGCAATTTTAGTGTTTATGAACATTTTTATGTAATCATCAGTCACATACAATGGGACTGAATTTAAAACTTAATATTGTTTGCACTGATTTTTAATTTTTAATTGTTTGCACTGATCTATAAGTTAATATGTGTTCATTTTAGGAATAATAGTGACATGAATATAAATATTAATATTTAGAGCTCTGCAATAATTTTCAATTATTGCTCAAGATAATACAAATCTAGCTTTATATATTTAATTTAATATTTTAATATTTATTCAATGAAATAATGAATTTTACATTTTATGACAATTGTAAATTCTTTATTTACTGATACTTTATTTTCCATCCATGTCCTTGTTCATTTTCTTTTTTTCTTTTTTGTAACCATTTGTTTTGTTCCTAAAATATTTTAAAATAAAATCAATTTTAAAAAAGAATTTTGATTAGCTTGAAAGTATGTGTGACACTTTAATTGGTCCCAATTAATTCTGTTACAATCGGTTGATAGACATCTATTAGTGCAATCTAAGCATACTTAATTGAGAGGATGTCCAGTGAATTTTGTATAAATGTGCTTGTATTTCATATTCTCTCTCTCTTTCGCTCTCATTTGTGGATTTACATTTTTCAATTAAAAAAAAAAAGAATGTTTGCTGAATTTTGCATGCTTTGAATATTTACTGCTGAGGTAATTGAATCTATGTAATCAAGATGAGAAACTTTTATTGACAACATATTGAGCAGCTAAACTAGCATAAAGACCTGAATCTTCCTCTAGTTCCACAATCTTAAATTTCATTGTAGTTTAATCCTTTTCTAATTTAATGTCTCTTTAATCAAATAAATGCACAAATAAATACTTTCTCTTCCCTTTTATGTAGCTTGAAAGGAAAAAGGAAAAAGGAGCTTAGCTCTAGTTCTATTACTTTCAGGAAAAAAATGTTTATCTATAGTGAGTTATTGTGAACAGAGCCAGGCACTTGAATGTTTGTGAAGAGAATTTTACAGGAAGTGACCATGTAAACAATGGCTGAGATGAAAACAGCCAATATATTTTGTTTCTTATGGTAGAAACTTGGTACCAGCATGATTAGGAGATTAGTATATGTTATTATGTGCTATAACAGATTAATTTGTTGTGCATCTGCATTTAGTTTGCACAACTAAATTGATTGGTTCAAACTGAATGCTCCAGAAACAAACAATATCTACTAGTGATATTATACCACATAGTTTCTATTGGCTGTTGGATTGGTAATCCAGAATAAAGCTTGTGACTTTAGAAACATAATAAAATTCAGCTGTATATGCAAAGTAAAAAGATAGCAATACAGGTAATACAATATTTTTGTTACTTGATTGATGTCAAGTCAATGTTAACCCTTAGTGACCACATAGCTTTTGTCTATGACAATTTGTCTCTAAACTACTCCTTCAGATCTTCCAACAGTGTACTTTTTGCCACTGTAACTAAGTCCATACACTTTGCTGCTGTTTGCTTTTATTTCCCTCCTAAAGTGTGATTTTCTGACTGAAAGTATTCAATTCCATCCATCCATCTTAATTTGCTGATAACAATAGCAATAGCACTTAGGCTTGTATATCATTTCATGGTGCTTTACAGCACCATGAATCTCTAAGTGATTTATAGAGTCAGCATATTGCTGCCAACAATCTGGGTCTTCATTTTACCAATCTCGGAAGTATGGAAGGCTGAGTCAACCTTGACCCAGTCAATATTGAACTCCAGGCAGCTGGCAAAGTCAGCCTGTAATACTGGATTTCAACCACTGTACCATCATGGCCCTTACTGTTGCCTAAGATGTCAATTTGTAATTATTTCATTTCAGCTTTCACTGTGTTCAGATTTGCCATTTACATTTACAACATTCTTTGCTCTTCCCTCCTAGGAACTCACCTTCACTATGATGAGGAAGCACAGCATGATTCATATACTGCTTATATTTAATTGAATAAATCTATTATTGCTGCATAAAATACCTTAATATATGTTATGACTAAATATGAATTTTCCCATAATTTTATGCTCTTGTGCTCTTATTTATTAGCAACTTAAAATGTCTTATTATACTTGCTCTAACCATTTTGTAGTATTGCAAAAATCAAAGAAAATAAGTGTGTTTAATGCATACAATTCCATATCTTATTGTTGTTTCCTCATTTATCATGTCTGTTCTTTATTTGCTTTTAATGTCAGAAAGCTTATGATTCCTTGGATAAAACATGTTTCCTTGGCTAAGTCCTAATCTAGAATACTTCAAATAAATTATTTTATTATTAGGAATACCCCTTTGGATTGCAATGTGGAGTTTTAGCTATTTTAAAATTATAGATTTACCCTACATTTGAAGTGCTTCCACCATTTATGAAATACACATATTTTAATGACAACAGAGTTTAACTTTAATCTCATTGGTTTCAATAAAATGCATTTCAAGAGGCAAATTTGCAAACTCTGAACTATTTTGCTTTAGAAAATTATTTAAGTACACTAAAGATACAATTAATTCATATTTCTTTTCAGATGAGATCATAGTGAAAGTATATTGATTTTGATTGTATAGCTACAGTCTTGGATTCTTGCTGAGAATCTTAAAATAGTATTATACTGTAATACATTGCACTTTTGGTGATTCAGATCTCATTTAAAGTAAGTACAGTGGTACCAGAACCTTGGTACTCAACTGTTTTGAAACTCATCAGATTTAGTAATCAACACATTTGACATGAAATTTTATCCTGGTACATATCATTTGTTTGGTACTCAATGCATAAGCTAGAACTTGTTGGTGTTGGCTGCCTTATGACTAACTACATTATTCCTTATGGGAAAAATGTGTTTGGTACCCATTGTTTTTAGTACTCATCACGTCTCCTGGAGCCAATTAAAAAACGAGTACCAAGGTATATCTTACTTTCCATACACAACACATTTATGCAGAACTCAAGCTACTCTTTCTTGTTAGGAAGATGAGACTTGTTTTGAATTAATATTTCAGTGAAATTTGTAAAACTGTTGAATATTTTGTCTCATTCATCATTTCATCTTAATATTTATATATGACAATTTATGTAAAATTTGTGTAAAAATATTTTTGTCTGAATATACCATAAATTTATTTAAAATGTTGTCAGTTCCATAATATCCAGAAATATGCCCACTCTTTCTTGATAACTATATATGCATGTTTGTGTTTCCGTATACATACACATATGCATAAAGACAGACATATATATATGTAAGAGAAACTGATTTACCTAATCACCATGTTGATCTTATTTTATTTTTGTTTTGCTTAATTAGCTACAGTAAAAGCAGATTTAAAAAAATAGGTTTGAATTGTTTGTCCCATATGTTTGCCCCATATGAGAAGTCATTGTCTAGTTTCATCCCTCATTTTCACTTTCAGCGGGGAGTTTTATATCAGAACTTTATTACCTGAAACATGAAACTTTCACAAAACTGAGAATTCATAAGAACAGAAATTTACTTCAAAGTAGATCTCCAATGCAATTAAAACACTACATTTGGTTGTTTTTTAAACAAAAAAACCTGGTCTCATGTTATCTGGATCACAGCTGACAAACTATACTGTAAACTCTAGGAAATACCATCTCCAAGAAATAATCATTGCTTCATTTGTAAGAGCCATGTTAATGACAGAATGCTATTTGTCAAATTTCTATTATTATGCTCTCTAACAGAAATGTGCAATGTAATGAATACATTGTAGGGCAGAAAGCCCCAGGCAGTGCAAGGGCTTACATAAAAGGTTCATTATTTCCCAGTTCAGCTTTACAATAAGAGGCAGAAATGTAAAATTATCTCATTGTTACAGAACACTGTGTTAGTCATCAGTTTAAAAAGTACCTGATACAAAGCATAGTTATCAGAGAGTCAAGCTACATCTTATTTGAATCTTTAGTGCAGCTGGCCTCTGGGTCTCTTCCTTCCTTCTATAAAGAAAGTTCTACCCATGTCAGTAAAAACAAAGAAAAAAAAACTCTATTACTACCAGTGAAAGAGTTTCTTTCTTTTTATTCACATCCTCATAAGAGAAAAGATTTTGCAATGAAGTGAGAATAGGAATGTATACCTTCTCAGCTCACAGGATCAATTCACAGGGTGACAGAGGCTGTTTTGTACATATTGTTTTGTGGCCTCTTTTATTTGTCGAAATAATGGCAGGTTTATTTCTCTTCCAACTAACTTCCTAATTTGGTAGGTGGGATAAGGACACTCTGCTTTTGTCAGCAGCCAGGTCTACAGAAATACCTAAACAAATAGCCAATTATTATTCAATTATGATTTCCAGGAGAAGGCTTTGGGTTTAACAATGGCAATGCCTGCTCAATGGTTTATCCCTCCCGCCCCTATAATTGTATGTCCTGTACGGTGTTGATTTTCTTCTACTCAATCACCTATTGGCTATTGCTTACAGTATACTAAGTTCAGTATTCTTTGCATAGATTTTCTGTTCTCTGTAGTCCATGGATAAACAAGATATTTTTCCCTTCTAGAACATATTCACAGATTCTACAATGGAAGAAGAAAATGTTTAATCCTCTAAAACTTGTACTTCATTCTCAGAGGAACACATACCTTCAACTTCTAAATTACCCAATCTGGGGTGGTTTTTTTTGGCATTTTTAAAAAAAATCAGGCATTAACATAAAATTACCTCAATATTCATTAAAATAAAAGACCTTCCTTGTAGCTACCTGTTCTGCTTTCTACTGATCAAGAAACCTCTCTCTTTAGCCCAAGAATAGTACACATTTTAATTAATTAAAAATAGAGCCTACCAAATGATTGTTGGTGGCTTATATTTTAAAGATGCTAAACAGATGCAAGTTACAGTTTTAGTTTCAACATCTTAATGACTAAAGATTTCATCAGATACAACTGAAAAACTTTCTAGGGTTTAATTTTAGCATCTAAAATTTCACTGCCTCTTCTGATATTGTGTCTGATGGAGACCAAAGTCTCAAGACAAACCAGTCAAAATAAAATAATAAAAAGTTAATATTCTGTTCTATAATTTTTGAACAGCTCTAATTAAGACATTATCCAATTATGAATATAATTTTTAACAGAAATGGGCAGGACAGGAATGGTTATTGTAAAAATTATCTTTGTTAGATGTACAGCTCACCTTTGCAGTCATTTCCATGTAGTCAGTCAAGCTCAGGAAAATTATAGTGTCTAATACAATATATTATAATTGATTGTAACATTTATTAGGTAATAAGCTAATTAACTGATTTGTTAATTGATTAACTAATTGATTTCTTAATGGAGGTATTATTGTTTAACTAATTGATTGGTTAATAGATAGATTATTGTTTAGCCTATAAATTGACTAGTGTAACTGATCAGTATCATTGATTGTCTAGTTGATTAATTGATTGCTTACTAGATTAATAGTTTAGCTTAATTGATTAGAGTGACATTGATTTCTGATTTATTGCCTAACTAATTAATTAATTGTCTATCATATTGAATAGTTAGTGTTATTGATAATTATATTGAATAGTTAATGTAATTGATTAGTGTGGCACAGATTACCAACAAATAAGAGATTAATTAATTCATACCAGCAAGTAAGAGATTAATTAATTCAAAATCGAATACCAACAAAAAAGAAGAACTCAACTATACACGTACACAACAAATGTACCATGCCAGGCAAAAACTCCAAACATCCATTACTAAACACCCACAAAACAAAGATATCTCTACCAATGATGACCCAAATGTCTCCTGCACATGCTTTAAATATACTAAAACTGTCAATGAAAATGAGGATATAATTAAATGCTACCTATGTGACAACTATGCACACCACACCTGCTTAGGAATAACCAAACACATACCTTATTTTTTGGAGTATAAGATGCACCTAAGTATAAGACGCACCCTAGTTTTTGGGGAAGAAAATAGGGGGGGAAAATCTGCCTACCAGGTATTCATCTGGCTAGCGGCCTTAGTTTGGTCAGCTTCAGCACATAATTTTATCCCCTGATTAGGACTGAAAAAAAGTTTTCTACAGCACAGCTGATAGAGAGAAGCAATTAACAAAGCATGCAAAGCCGGGGAGATCATTAGCACTTGGGGAAAAAAAGATTCTTTGGAGAGAATAGCAATGAAAAAAGGCTGCAAAGACTTAGGACTGAAAAAAAAGCTTATTTGGAGGGAGTAGCAAAGAAAATAGGCTGCAAAAATCACTTCACTCTTCACTCACCTTGTTAGGTCTGAAAAAAAAGCTTTGAAAAAGCTACATTCGGAGTATAAGACACACCCAAATTATCAGCCCAAATTAGGGGGAGAAAAGGTGCGTCTTATACTCAGAAAAATACAGTAGCTAATTTCCTACAAACATCAGCTGCATTTCCTTATCTCTCCCATCATGTTTACCTAAACTGGACAAATGTATGATAGAGTCAAAACCATAGAAACACAACTAACATCTATTGACTCCATAGAATCACATTTAGAAGCATATTTAGTAGCGTGTTTAGAAACATGTTTAACATCTCTTGGGGGAAAAAAAATACAGCACAGAAAGTGAATACCCAACAGCTCAAAATCTTATCTCAATTTGACAGCCACTACCACAACCACAAATAACCACCAACCCAGTAAATATTTCCATATTGATCAAAGACACCATCGAACATAAACAGAAATGATCAAATGCTATTTTATTTGGTCTAGAAGACAATGGTAATTCTGCAGATAAGAATTACTAAGGTTCTCACTAAGGTTCGGAACATCATCAGCAACTGTCAGACATCAACCATCTCCCCCGAAGAAATCATTGAAATTTCCCATGATGGCCCTGAGTTCAAGAACAGCAACAGCTCAGTGGCTCCACACTTTTGCAGTCGTTTGCAAGAATGAGTCCAAGTTACAAAGGAACTTGCTCCTAAAACCGATCTCATAAACACCGACCTCTCATCTCTTTACTGCCAAATTCTATTCACTGGCTGTAATACTACAGAAGTCTATTATAACATTTTTTTGCTTGAAGTCAAAAGATTCATTAAACTATACATACTAATAACCCCCAAAACCAGAAAAAACAAATTACCCATAACAATAAGGAATCTCCAATCCAAAAAAAAAATCTCTTTGGCAAAAAACAAAACTGCTGTGTAGCTAAATTTAAAAACCGCTACAAATATATATGCCACCAGATAAAGACTGAATGCACCAATTATCACATAAAACGAGAGAAAAACCTTTTGCGCACAAGAAACAAAGACTCAAGATCCATCCCACCCCTAAAAGGACCTAACGATTGAGACTGTAATGATGAAGCCATTAAAGCCAACCTCTTTAACACATTCTCTGTCTTTGTAAACAGCAATGGCTCATGCCCAATATTTCCTAGTCATACCACAAACACAAATTACAAAGATTTAATACAAGTCCTTTTTACAGAAGATGACGTTGAAAAAGCACTACACAGCCTAAAACCATCTTTATCCCTAACTTCAAAAAGGGAGACCCTAGCTTAGTTGAAAATTACAGACTAATCTTATTATGTTGCATCACCTGCAAAGTCATGAAATCAATCATAAATCCATTACCCTCCACTTGGAGACAAACACCCTACACTCTAACAATCAATTTGGTTTCAGAAAAAAAATTATCCTGTAATCTGTAAACTCCTACACTGCAAAAACATATGCAATACACAACTTGACCAGGGCAAAGCAATAGACGCAATTTACATAGATTTCTGTAAAGCCTTTGTTTCAGTGGTACATGATAAACTTCTAAAACTAAAATCTTATCACATCTCTGGACCCCTGAAAATGCCAAAGCCCACTGTAACAACATTGCCAAAAAGCATTAAGAGTTGTTAACCTAATCTTGTGTAGTTTCTTCTCTGGTAATATTGTACTGCTAACTAGAACATACAAAACATTTGCTAGATCAATTCTTAAATACAGTTTATCTGTCTGGAACCCACACTGCATATTGGACATTAATATAATTGAGCAAGTCCAGAAATATTTCACGAGAAGAGTCCTCTACAACAGAATACTTTATGCCACCAGACTTGAAATTTTGGACTTAGACAACTTAGAAGTACACTGCCTTCAATACAACCTAAGCATAGCACATAAAATTATCTGCTACAATGTCCTACCTGTCGATGACTACTTCAGCTTCAGCCACAACAATACACATGCACACAATAGATACAAATTTATGATAAACCGCTCCAAACTCTATTGCAGAAAATGCGACTTCAGCAACAGAGTGGTCAATGCCTGGAATACACTACCTGACTCTGTGGTTTCTTCCCCGAAACCCCCAAAACTTTAATCTTAGACTGTCTACTGTCGACCTCACCCCATTCCTAAGCAGTCTGTAAAGGGCGTGCATAAGCGTATCAATGTGCCTACCATCCCTGTCCTAATGTTTCCTTTTATTCATATGTATTTCATGTATTCATAATCATGTTTATACTTATATCTGTTATCTAATACATGTTTGATGAAATAAATAAATTAATTAAAAAAATGTAACCTGATGTTATAAGAGGTAGCAGCCCTTAGTCAATTTACCTGTTATTAGAATAAAAGCTAACTAGAGATTATAGGAAAAAAAGGTAAAGGAGTACCTGTGGATTTTACACCACTAGACGCTGCTGACTATAGAGGATGGTGCTCATATCTGTTTCAATGCCATCCAGCCAGCATTATTGGAAGACATTTCCATGGTCATGTGGCTAGTAGCCTGACATCATGAAGCACTGTTATCATATCATATAATCATATACGTTTTTCCTGAAATATAAGCCCTTTCTATGAAATGGGATTTTTTTCATCTGACACCAAGTTGGGAGACAATGAATTTTATAACTTTATACTATGCCCAGATACCTTTCCTCCCAACAAAGCATAGAACAGAACAGAACAGAAAAGAAAAGAAAAGAAAGGAAAAGAAAGGAAAGGAAAGATTAAAGCAATTCATGATAAAGAAAGAGAAAACAATCATCTTTAAAGTCAGTGTGATAATGGTGACTTAATCTTTTCTGGAGGAAATAGAAGAATAATTATTAAAGTTGTATAATAATAAAGGAAAATCTTCTTTGATCAAACAATTGAAACTGACAAGGTAAAAGTGGAATTTGGCAATATCTGTTGAGTGACTGAATGGCTCTGTGCAAACAAAACATTAAATTGGGATTTAGTATCTTATTTAAAAAAAAAGATTCCCTAAACTTTTTGGAAATTCTATATTTGCAATGAAGTCCAGAGTGCCACAACAGGAAGAAAACTCTTATATTAAAAAAATAGTTTAATATTTAAATTTTCATTTCCCAATATTCTTACTTCTGCTGCAAAACTTTGCAAGGTAATGAAAGAGACTTACTGTATATCTCTTTTATGAAAAGCCTAGAAGCCATAAAAATATATTCCTTTTTTACCAAAGGGCAATTAATTGAAACATTAACTCTAAATGAATTTTTTACTCCGAAGATTTGATGAAGAGCTGCAAACAACATTTTCAGGTATTGTTAAGCAAAATCCTACTTATATCCAAAAATAGAACTGGTGGATATTGCTACAGAAGTTTCTTTTAAATGCTTTCCCCTTTTCTTGATTTGAAGCTAAAGACTGACAATTGATATTTTGACCTGATATAAGAATACAGGTCTGTTCTTTGTTTTACGAAGATTCATATAGCAATTGAAAATAAAGCTTTTACTTTCATTGGCATTTTATTTTACTTATTTTATTTTGCAAGTGGTTTTTCAAAACTCTCCACTAAATTTGTTGGCAGAGAATGGATAAATCATTTCTCTATTTTTCCCCCAAGAGAAGAAGAAATTGGCAATGCATTCTTATATTCCATTTAGCTTCTGAAAAAAAAATAGTGAAAAGAATTTCCTTATCATGTTTTGCCTTGTGATTTAATTGGAGTACGGAAAGCTAGGGAAACTGAAGATCACTGGGGAAATGATAATAGAACAAAGGATAACATTCATACACACTTTGGCCACCTCATCTATAAAATGGTTCAAGTACACTACATTTCTACCAAGAATAATTTGTCCTATTTTATTGTCTCTTGTGAACTAATAACAAAAGCAAATTGAGAGCTGATAGAAAAATTTTCAGGAAATTGTTTTCCACCTGGTGTCAGGTTTAAACCATCCTATGTTGAAGAATGAATATTAAGGAGATCAAATGAATCCATTACTTTGTTTATTAAGGACTATTTCTCAAGCCTTTGCAAATATGATAAATATTCCAAATCAATATTTGCATGTAATTTTGGTTGTCAAATCATAGACATCGTTCAGAGGTGAGTCACTCCTATGTAGAGGCAAAAGCATAGGTGAATACTCTGGCCTCAAGGTGTACATCCTCCTTCAGTCTTTTCATTCCCTCAATACATGTACAACAGCTGTCAGTAAAGAAGCAACATGGAAACTCTTATCAAGATCTTGACACCTTATGAATTTAGGCCTCTACACATTTCATCTTCAATTCAATTTCAATTTCTACGTTTGTTGTTTACAAAATTATAGAAGGCCCGGGTAGATTTTGTGCGTAGTAGGTTTTCCTCTTGTTTGCTGTGATAACTGATGAATTCTGCCTTTATCTGTTGGCATAAGGTTTAGTAGCGACTTTTGAAGTTAGCTACATAGCCAGTTTTATTTTTTTGCCAAAGAGGTTTTTTTTTTGACTGAAGCTTCCTTATTGTTATGGGTAATTTTTGGGGCTATTAGTGGTATGTATAGTTTGGTGATTCTTTTGACTTTGTGCAAAAAAAATGTTATAATGGTCTTCGGCAGTGTTGCAGTCGGTGAACAGAGTTTGCCAATTAAGGGATGGGAGGTCGTCAGTTATGCTGGACCATTCTGACACATAGTCAAGGTCTTTTTGTAGGGTAGTGGTATTGTTGGTGGTGTTGAATAGTTTTACATCATCAGCGAATGTCCAGGCAATTTGGTTGATTGGAATTTTGGACGTTGCAACCTCAACATATCAGAAGGCTTTCAGGTTGAGAGGATTGTTCAAAGATTCTAACAGTTGCCAGGACACATCTGCATTAAGTAATGTGCGGAATAAGTTAGATTTATGGTGTAGATATGTCATTAGACTTACCAGTTTACTGAAATTAATTGAAAACATATTGAATATTTTTCTTCTTTTTTATAAACTAAGAATTACAGTGCCAGACTCTTCTTTTATGAAAGTGCCTTCTCTAAAAAATCTAGCATGCTGTGCGTAGCCACTGCTTTATATAGAAATATATGGCAAACTTCACAAAGAAAGAGAAACAAGGAAAGTCACCCAGTAAGAGCCTCAAACTTTCCTTCCAATATCAAAAGAATTCAGAAAGGTTCTGACTTAGCTTAGAAATCTGTATAAAGATAGATAAATGAGGAAAAAAAGCCCTGCTATGAAATACTATTATGAGGGAGAACATTGTGAAATTAGGCGTGAACTTTTCTTCACAGAACCATCTTTGGGAAATTATACCTGGTAACAATGTTAAGTTTTATCAGAAGTAAAATGATTTTAGCGCAGATACAGTTTATTTGAAGAAACACCAGAAGGATGTAAGCAAAAGGCATTCTTGATTCTGTGTATATCATTTTATGTATGTTTACGTATAAAACAGCAGCTGTACTGTTGTGGTACAATTCTTGCTTGAAGTTGATTCTTTCAAAGTGCAATGTTGATATTCTTAAAGAGCCAGCTGTTAAAAGGGAGCCAAAACTAGGATTCCCTGTTTATATAATAGCAATAGCACTTAGACTTATATACTGCTTCATAGTGCTTTTACAGCCCTCTCTAAGCGGTTTAATTTATGACGTTAAATTGAAATTAGGTAGCTTTTCCTTTCAAATGTTTCCAAATATTGATTCCTTTTTATGAGGTCTCACAAAGTTCATGATAGTTTGTAGTATAACCTGTCTAACTTTTCATTGATTACTATCCTTTGGTGTATTCTTAATAATGATATGTCAAGGAAGCTGCAGGAGCAATTTCAAAGCACCACGTTTTTGAAATTCTGTGAAAATATTATTTATTTTTACTCTAAGACAGTGGTTGATTTTTAGCTTTCATATAAAGGCATGTATTGAACCCTACAAATGTGGTTTGTGTGACTTACCATGTGCACAAATGAATTGAGTGAATGGTATGGCAACATGAAAATGCTACGGTATCTAGTAACTTTCTCAAGTGATGAACTATAGAACTATTTTAGATGCTGGGGTGCTAGCTGAAAGTGATGTATCCTATCCTAGAATCTACATTTCTCAGTCAAAGTTTTAAGAATTCACACCTGAATTTGTTCTAAACCCTGTTTAGAATCTTGCAAATGAAAGACATTAGCCAATATGACCATTGGCCATAGTGGCTGGGAATTTTGATAATTGTATCCTGATACATTTGGAAGGCAGCATGTTAGAAAAACTGCTATGAATGAAATCTTTGATTTCCCTTTCCTCTGTCCTGCCTTTGCGTTGTATTTTATTCAAAATTTTATTACCTCAATATTCATTAAAATAAAAGACCTACCTAGTAGCTACCTACTTCTGCTTTCTACCTACCTGTTTATCAATTCTAGTAGATGCCACTCATAATGATTTCTGCATGGATTTGTTCAGTGAAACACATGTCAGACTGGGGATGGGTATAGCATTTAATATATAAAACTGAACATGTATTTGTTTCCCTGACAACATCACACATTAATACACAAAATGTGGTATTTTTTTCTTTTTGACTTGAAGAGTTCTTTTTTTTCCGTCAAGGGCATTTTTGTGTGGGGTGTTATTTTTTATTTGTATTTTTCAGTTTACAAAAGAATTTGTATGAAAGAAAAACAATGATGGCAACAGGTTCCATTAGTAGGACATGAATGGACTCAATAAACTGAAGTAGAAACTTAGCTGTACAAAGGCACTAGATGGATCCAAAGTAGAAGAATTCAGTGCTTAATCTATTCTTGATGGATTTACACGTAAATAAATAAGTGTATTTACTTGAGAGCAGATATTTTATGGGAAATGAAATAATGTTTTGAACAAACAAATAGATAAAAAATGTAAATGTCCAGATGTACAACTTTGAAGAAGAAGGTGCATCTTACTTTAGGTTTATCACTATTGACCCAAGTAGCCTTGGTGGACTGGAAGACTTTTTTCCAGCTTTAATTGATTTCTCAGCTGAAGATTTTCCAGGATAAGGCTTGGCGACAATTCATTTTCTAATAACCTACAGACTGGTTTTGTATAAGCTTACTCTTGAAAAAATACTTCAACAATTATATAGAATTTGGTTGTGAGAATGCCAGCCAGTTTATTTAGATAAAATCATGTCACAACAAACCCAAACAATGCCTCTGCAAGGGCAAAGGTTATTTGCAAGTTTGAAGGCCTGTGAAAATGAAATTCATAATCATTGGAAAATGGAATTAATTTTGGCATTTCCTGTGCAGTGTCACCTGTTCTCTGAAACCAAGCTAGAAAAGGAACAGAATGTGTTAGAAGATAGCCAGGCAATACGTTATTCTCTGTGATATTTCAAAATTACCACCTATAAAATTCTCAAGTTTGAAACTTTCAAATTCATGGTTATTCTCAGAGTTTTCAGCTAGTATGATCAATACCATAGAAAGATGCTTGATGAGGGATGTAATCAAATTAAGAAATGACAGGAACTGGAAAGGGCTGGCATATTCATGATCTAAATTGAAATTGGACAAATGCAAAGGACAACAAGGGTGATCTTGGGACTAAAAACTAATGTCAACAGAAATGAAATGTATTTGATATACATTTCATTTACATATACAGGATATACAGCACAAGAAACAATGGATGGAAACTAATAAAGGAGTGAAGAAATCTGGAATTAAGGAGAAACTTCCAACAGTGAGGACAATTAACCAGTGGAACAGCTTGCATTCAGGAGTTGTGGGTGCTTCATCACTGGGATTTATTTATTTATTTGTTTGTTTGCTTGTTTATTTATTTCATGTATTAGATAACAGATATAAATATAAACATGATTATGAACACATGAAATACATATGAATAAAGGAGAATATGAGGACAGTGACGGTAGGCATGCTGGTGCAGTTATGCACACTCCTTAAACACCTCTTAGGAATGGGGTGATGTTGACAGTAGACAGTCTAAGGTTAAAGATTTGGGGCTTTGGGGAAGAAACCACAGAGTCAGGTAGTGCATTCCAGGCACTTACAATTCTATTACTGAAGTCGTATTTTCTGCAATCAGGTTTGAAGCGATTTACCATAAATTTATATCTATTGTGTGCTCGTGTATAGTTGTGGTTGAAACTGAAGTATTCATTTACAGGTAGGACATTGTAGCAGATAATTTTATTTGCTACTCTTAGGTCGAATTGAAGATGGCCAAGTTCTAAGTTGTCTAAGTCCAAAATTTCAAGTCTGGTGGCATAAGGTATTTTGTTACGAGCATAGGAGTGGAGGACTTTTCTCGTGAAATATCTCTGGACTAGTTTGATTGTATTAATGTCTAATATGCAGTGCGGGTCCAAACAGATGAGCTGTATTCAAGAATTGGACTAGCAAAAGTTTTGTATGCCATAGTTTTCAGTTCAATATTACCGGAGAAGAAGCTACGCAAGATTAGGTTAACAACTCTTAATACCTTTTTGGCAATGCTGTTACAGTGAGTTCTGGCACTTAGATCATTTGAGATGAGTACTCCAAGGTTCTTGACAGAGTGAGGGTTGTCTACAACGTTGTATCTGCCTAGCTTATATTTTGTGTTCTGATTTTATTTTTGCCAATGTGTAAGACAGAGCATTTGTTGATTGAGATTTAGAGTTGTCAATTATTTGACCATTCTGACACACCAAGGTCAAGGTCTTTTTGTAGGGTAGCAACATTGTCAGTGGTGTTGAATAGGTTTTTTGAGAAGAGACTGGACAGACACTTGTCTAAAATGGTATAGGATCTCCTGTTTGAGCAGAGGGTTGGAGTAGAAGACCTACAAGGTCCTTTCCAGCTCTATTCTGATTGAATACTATGCTTTTTAAATAAAGACAACTGAATAAGGACATCATATTTAATGCACATCCTGTAAAGGACAGTCATGCAGAATAAGGCCACAGTCTGCACTCTTATCATCCCAAATTGCATGTTGTGTAATAAAGGTGTTAAATAACTGGAGGCAATTTCTAGCTGATTGTTTGGAGAAACCTTCCAATGGTAAGAACATTAGTAGAATTAATAACCTGGCAGGATGAATTGAGATTCTTTGTCCTAGCATGCCTTTTTTTTTTTGAGGTATGGTTTTCAGCATGCTCCTCAAAGGCCAATTGCTACCTTTGGATAGGAAAATGTGCATCCCTGATTTATGGCAATTTTGTCAGAGCACAACCTTTTGGATTTGTCTAGCAGCAGATGACAGCCAGTTACAAATTTTTTGTAACATTAGCTTCCATAGTTCCAAGACCTCTTATTATATGTATGACCAGCCTTTGTTGGACAGCCTACAACTGTTATCACAACAATTGTTTTGTAATATCAAGGACAGATAACAATTCAGGTATGTGTAAATCATACTTGCACATTATTCCTACTCTCAGATAATATTTTGTCTGTGGATGTACATACAGTATGTTGTGGCTTTAAAAACATATGAAATCTTTGTGTAAGCAGGACAAACTAAGCAAGTGACAATATTGTGCTTTTAAAACTAAATTTAAAATCTGAAGAGATTTCACTCATTTAGCAAAATTGCTTGCTTGTTGGAACATATGGTGGAAATACCCACAAGTTTCTTTCTTGTATCTCAGTTGTCTATATATTGGAGTATTTCTCTGGATGAGGTTCCATGTGGGGTTACAATACATATCCCTGAAGGAGCAGAGATGGTACTGCAGTCCAGATGAGCAGTCAGGCAGTGAGTTATGGCCAGTGGAGTCTCTGTGGAGTATAATATAAAATCAAGAAAACAATTGATGGCAGAGGGACACAGCTGTCAATGCTTTCATTATTTACCAGAAAGATTTAAAGTAGGATTTATGGTATTGAACATTGGAAGACATTGGAGATTTTGAAATAGAATTATGTACAAATGATGAACATTTTGTTGTTAAAGTGTATAACTATATATTGAAATTTGAAACAGAAGAAGAATAAGGCAATGAACAATAAAGAGGGTTAAAAATGGGAAAAGTGGTGTTGAAAGAATGGAAATTTATTCTATGTTATAATCTTAAAGACAATTTTAATAAAAGGATGCACCATTGGTATATGATATCACAAAAATTACTTAGAATATATAAAGATATTTTAAATTTATGTTGGAAATATCAACAATAAAGGTTATTTTAACATATTTGATCAATGTGCACGAAAGCTACAAATTTAGGTTTCAAAAACATACAGCAATTCAGATTAACATTCAACTGAAACCAAAACTTTTCCTCTGGTGACTAATGGATAAGAAACTGGAAAAAGGTCATTAAATATATGATAATTGCAGTGATATTATTGTATGCACAAAAATGGAAAAATCTTGCAATACCTATGACAAAGGAATGGTTGGTAAAAATGACACATAGAAATATCCAGACTGACTTATTTGATTAGAGAAAAGACAATGTCTACCTTTTATTGGTGGCTGGAACTCCCTCATGGATTTTTTGCATAAAATGCAGACAAATGTCCTTATGATCATAGTTTTGAAGGTTAGGTAGGAAAAATTAAAAAAGAAGGGACCAATTCATAATTGTATTTTACTTTACATCTTTTTCTTCCTTTTCTACTTTTCTGCTACTGTTTTTCTTTTTGCAAGTTTAGTTTTTCCTTTTTCCATTTTCCATTTTCCTTTTTCATTCTAGTTTGTTTTAGTCTTAGTTATTGTTTAAAATTTTCAATAAAATGATATATTTATAAAGGAATACTTTTGATTACAAGTCTTAAGATATAATGCAAACACATTCTTCATGGAAGATAATAATTAATTGCCACTGATATACTTCACCTACTTCATTAAATCTTGCAGTGACACTATGTATGCATACATTTATTGATTAGATTTAATGTCTTGACTTTACTCTAGGAACTCTAGGTGGCAGACATTGTACTCTCTCCTCCAATGCTTTCCTTCTCAATAACTTATAAGGTAAAACGGATTGAGAAAATGATTGGTTTGAGTTTTCATGTCTTGAAACAGGTCTCCTCAGTCCAGGGCCTTAACCACCACACTACTGGCTTCTCCTGCAAACTCTGTAATGCAATAGGATAAGCAGTGCTTCAAAAATAATGTGTAAGGTTCTCATCATGAGTAAATATGTTGCTCCAGGGAGTAGAAATTATTTTCTAACTGCACAACAAGGGGAGGATTTATACTGATCTATAATTGCATATTATCATCTGGCAGATGTATTGCCTACAGGATGTTTTTTCAGCAGTGCTTTAAAATGAGTTTTGGAATTATATATACATGTAAGCAAAGTTGCTTCTCTTGCCACAGGGGAAAGGAGGCTAGTACCAGTGAGGAGGCATAAATATGATCCTTCTCCCATTAGGGTTTTATCACAGATTTGTACAGTAATGAATGATTAAGATTGTTTAAATTCATTTCCTGCAATGAAAGGAGATATATTATTTTCTGAGTACACCACAAAAACAAGTTTTGTGTAGCTATAAAATTAATCACAATTATTAATAATTTCTTACTAAAAAGAAGGCTTCTTTGGAATCTTGGTGAATGATTATGTTTGCCCCAATTTTGTGAAGCAAAGCACAAAGTACATATTTTAAAGAATAAACTTCCTTCTATTTTATTGTCTGTTCCTTTATAGTAACTTTTCTCACAGTAGCAGATTTATTTGTTTATTTATTGATATACTTCTCCAGAATCCAAAGGCTTTTAGTGGTTTACAGTTATAAAAGCATAAAAGAATACAGATAAAAACAAAACAGATTCAATCAATTGTAACAATGTCACAATCATCAGGCAATGCCAATCAACAAGAAACAACTTCAGCTTTTAAAGATATTTTGGAATAACTACCTTTTAAAATAGAGTCAAGATAGTCACCAATGACATCTCTGGGTGAAACCAGTTTCATAAAGTGGGAACAACCACTGAAAAACATCTTCTCCTGGCAGCACCCCAACCTTTTATTTATGAACTGGAGAATACACCTCTCTATGGATATGATTAATTCTATTTGGGTAGCTTGGTTCTACTAGCAGGTACATAACTATCATGTCATTAGGGCCTTTAAAGATCAAATATGGAAATAATTCAGTTGAGATGGTTGATTCAGTTGAACTATCAGCAGTTGATAAATAATTCAGTTGACCTATCAGGATATGGTACTGCATTCTGTAGTGGTTGTAGCTTCTGAGTAATCTTCAAAGGTATTAGAGATGAGTACTCCAAGGTCCTTAACTGAGTAAGGATCATCAACAAGGTCATGATCATCTAGTTTGTATTTTGTGTTCTGATTATTTTTCCCAATGTGTAAGACTGAGCAAATCTTGATTGAGATTTGAAATTGCCACTTGTTTGACCATTCTGATACATAATCAAGATCTTTTTGAAGGGTAGTTTAGGAAGAATTACTTTCACCAGCTGATCAAAAGTGATGATATGACCTGACTAAAGTAGCAAAACAAAGTTGTCTGTGTGAACTTTCCAGAAGGAAATGTGAATAACCAGACTATTTATTTACTAATACAATATCTGTATACTGCCCACGTCAGTGAAGAATTGTCAACACATACACCTTACAATGAGTGAGATGTGAAGGACTTAGATTAACTAACCCAAAGGTTAGCATATTTTTTTCATTAGGGCAAATAAAACTGGCTATTTTTTCTTTTAAAACAGAGATATGAAAGGAAAGCTGAGATGGTTGGGACTTTAAATATTATTGCTTCCATGTTCTTCAAGTGCCTGTGGAATTTAAAACCAACCCATTTTTCACTTCAAAAGTTAACTCAGAATCTCTCAGTATAATCAATAAATGCAAATACATTTTTCCTCTTGGGGAGGCCACACTGCTTGTCTTGATCTTTCAGAAGTATAAAATATCTTTTTTTCTTTCCAGGTCATTAAAGATATGATCCATGTTTTATAAAATGTTCTATTTTTAAAAAACAAAATATTTTTGTGTGATATTTAGTCAACAAAGGAACAGATCGCTTTTCTGATAATGAGTAAGAAAAGAGAACTTCTAAATCAGTTAATAGTCTGTAACTAAAGGCCACACAGTAGTTTCCACCAGCAGCCATAATAACACTTGTAATGGCAGCAACTACCCATAGCTTTATTTTCGTAGCTGGGAATATTACTCTTACTTAGAATTTTTTAAAGTTATGTGGAACACATACTTTGAAACTATAGGTTCCCATCCTAAGGAAGATAATTTCCTGATTTTATTATCTGTTAAAATAAATGTGCATCATAATTTTGCATTAAAGCAATTGCAAAAGAAAGTACATTTTCCAGGAGGGAAAAATTAACATCCTCTTGCTTCCTGAGTCCTTTCAAGAGTCTGTAAAAGCAAAAAAATCTAGTTGATGGGGAAATACAGAAACAGAAAGAAAATATTTATTAAAAATAAGTTCTTAATAAGAGCTATAAAAGAAACAATGTATGATTCAGAGGCAAGGCAAAACAAAAATCAATAGCCTTTTCAAATGCAGTAAATTTATAATTCAGAAGAAAGTACTTCCAGAAACTGAGAGATCCTTTTAATTAGACTAGAAATACAGGAGCTTCAATTTAAAATGGCTTCCTGAGGCACCAGTTGGTAGAACAAGCATTTCCCTCCTTTTCAGCAATACCTTTTGATTCAGGTCATAAAATCTCTATGATGCACAGAAGTCATTCCACAAAAGCAGTGAGCAAAGAGTTTTATATCTAACTAAAAATTAGCCATTAGAGAGAAAAATCATCACCTTGGAGTCATGTTATTGTAATAAGGTTTATTCCTATTGCCAGTATTTAAATTGCCTTAGCATTTAGGGAGAAAGGAATACATAAATGATGTCTCAAGAATGTAGTAATTTGGGAAAGCATGAATGAGTAGAGTCAAATGTTTTTATGAATTTTACATAGATAGTAGAATATTTAATGTTAAGAGATGTTGACCACATTGTTAATTAAGCATGATAAATATTACAAGCATTGTACTGTACATGTTTTTGCCCAAGACTTCAAACCTATTTTATTAAGTCTAGGATGGTGGATAAGTAAGAAGCAATTATGATCTTTGCTTGAGTGTTTTCACTCAAAGGATGATCAATTTATTTTTCTTTCACAACTCAAGATTTTTTCCAAGCTTAATTCTGTGAACTTCTGAAAGAAGAAAACTTGAATCCTGAAAGTAATGTAATTGATCATCCTTTGGGTGAAAACACTTAAGCCAAGACAGGTTTATGGACCAAAGGAACTAAAATTTAAGTAAATCCCTGTATGTACACATTCCATTAGCTCCTGTGAATCCAAGCAAGTCTAAGATCATTGCCTCATGGGAAGAATGATTGCTCTACAAAGATGGACTCCTTAGAAAATACACAGTCCCATTCTGACTTACTAAAGATGTATTATTTATTTTTGTCACGATTTTGCATTTTAGATGTGTAACTTTGGCATTTAGGAAGAACATTAGATACTGGTTACTCCCAACTTTGGCACCTTAAGAATTAAGAGGATTTAGAAGTTAAATACACAGTTGATTAATTGAGAATAAGTGTGCTGAAAGAATTAAAAATGCACACAAAAAGCTCTAAGGCATTCAGTCAATATATTAACCAAAAATAATGTGTGCGCATGTGCAGTGCAAAAAATTACCAAATGGCGATGCATGTGCAGAAACCTGGCTTCTGCGCATGAGCAGAAGAAAAAAAACTTGAAAAAAATTCAAAAAAATATTTCCCCCCCCCCAAAAAAAAAATCCCAAAAAAGATGGCGGTGTCCACGGACCAGAACTGGTTCTGTGATGTCACCAGCGGCTTACTACCTACTCTGTAGGACCGGTCCGAACTGGTAGGAACCCACCTCTGGCATATAGGCATAAAATAATATTGACAGTTATTCCTGAACTTTGTCTCTCATCATGCTAGTTACGTTTGCTGGGAATTACATTTCCCAGTTATATCTTAAGGAAAACATACTATGTCCCATTAACATGTACTGAACATGAATTTTGTACTTGTCTCTGTATGAGGAAAAGAAAAGAGAATTCATGGGTGTTGGTGGAAACAAGAGAATAGCAGGTTTGGAGACTGATCATACGAGGGGTATTGGCAAAATCTGATTTCTTTTGCTCCTGATTTAATCATGGACCTAAATATTAAATTCCTGACCAAATTATCCTCGTCACCTCTTCAAGTCTTTGATCTGAAACATAAACATTGTTTTTTGTGCAAAATTTAGGAAAATACATGACATTAGGTCTGCAGAGCAAAAGTGCACTGAAGAGAGGTGATTACCCTTTGACATTTACACAATCTACATTGGGTACTAGATCAAGATGAAAGTCTTTTGATGTGCTTTTCTTAAATGGTAATGAAGATTCTCTTTTCAGACTACTGAAAATAGATATGAAAAAGCATAATATGTTGTTGTTAGTCATGAAGTCGTGTCCGACCCATCGTGACCCATGGATAAGTTCCTCAAGGCCTTCCTGTCCTCTACCATCCCCCGGAGTTCATTTAAGCTCACGCTGACTACTTCAGTGACTCCATCCAGCCACTTCATTCACTGTCACCCCCTTTTCTTTTGCCCTCAATCGTTCCCAGCACTAGGCTCTTCTCCAGTGATTAGGTGGCCAAAGTATTTGAGTTTACTCTTCAGGATCTGGACTTCTAAAGAATAGTCAGGGGTAATCTGCTCTAGGACTGGCCGGTTTGATCGCCTTGCAGTCCAAGGGACTCACAGGAGTCTTCTCCAGCACCATAGTTCAAAGGCCTCAATTCTTTGGACTCAGCCTTCCTTATGGTCCAACTTTCACAGCCATACATTGCAACTGGGAAAACTATAGCCTTGACTATATGTACTTATGTTGACAGGGTGATGTCTCTGGTTTTTAGTATGCTGTCTAGATTGGCCATAGTTTTCATCCCCAGAACTAAGTGTCTTTTAATTTCTTGGCTGTAGTCCCCATCTGCAGTGATCTTGGAGCGCAGAAAAATAAAATCTGTCACTACCTCCATTTCTTTCCCATCTATTTGCCAGGAATTTAGAGGGTCAGATGCCATGATCTTAGTTTTCTTAATGTTGAGTTTCAAGCCAACTTTTGCACTCTCCTCCTTTACCTGCAACAAGAAGCTCTTTAGTTCCTCTTCACTTTTTGTCATTAGATTTCTGCCATAATCTATAGGTAAGGAGAATCATAGACTCATAGAAATGGTATGTGCTATGTAAGTTTTCAACTGCAAAAATTCAATTAAAATATTCCCAACTGATGGCTGTCTGGCTACTGCTTTTTTACTACTGGTTCTGTGGGCATGGCTTGGTGGGTGTGGCAGGGAAAAGATACTGCAAAATCTCTATTCCCAGCCCACTTCAGGGGAAGGATACTGCAAAATCCCAATCCCTCCTTATTCCTGAGGGAAGGATATTGCAAAATATCCATTCCCACCCAATCTGGAGCCAACCAGAGGTGGTATTTGCTGGTTCTCTGAACTACTCAAAATTTCCACTACCAGTTCTCCAGAACCTTCTAGAAACTGCTGGATTTCACCCCTGTATTCCATGTCTTACCACCATGAGGTCTTGAATATATTGACTTCTTTTTGTGTGACACTCCTTCAGGTGTTAGAAAACTGATGTTTTCTAACTATCTGTACATTTCCTCTCTGTCTCTCCAAGTTAAACATAACCAGCTGTCTTCATATAGGAGGTAGTTTCCAGAACCTTCAGTGGAACATATTGCTCATCTACCTATGAAAAACAAATTGGCTAGAGTAAGTTCATTATTCCATGAAGGAGGCTGACTAATCTTACATTCTGTTCAGGGACTGCTTTCATTATGAGCACTCTGTTGGTTTCAGCTAGCAAGATGAAATTGAAGATGGAGAGATATTTGCAAGGTTATCTGCAGGGTATAGTAAAAATATCAAGATAGCAGCTGTGACAGTGTGATTGAAGCATAGTCTGTTTTTTATGTATGCCACGCATGACTCACATAAAAATCAGGCAAAGCCTTGATTAAACCATCATGGGTGCCATTTTGACTATTTTCACTATATTCTGAAGAAAACCCTGTAAATCTATGTCTCTCTGTTGCCTCCCTTATTCTGCCTTTGACTTTTTCCCCCAGTTGGTTACAAAAAGATGGAACAGATGTAGATCAAATGTCTAATTTGATTCCTCTTCAAGTTAGGGCTTGGACACGGTTGGTGGGCATTAGGGAGTTTATGAACTTTGTTCAGTACCAAGAACAGCAGCGGACAGACAGAAGTGAGGCTTGGAAAGTAAACTTTAACAGATTATTTCGCTAACAGAGTTTGCTAACTGGCTGCTCAGCTCACAACAACAACAGCCCTTCAGTCTCTCTGACAGCTCTTTTATATTCGAGCTGTCAGAGTCAGCAGCAAATCAGGATGCTTCTCTGTTCCTGCTAGGGGAACAGACCAGAGTGAAAACCAGCACTCATCCCTTATTAGTCCATGCAAGTGTAGTCCTGGAAGAAGGCAGGGTGGTACTGGGTCCTTCCTGATCTGTGCAGTTTGGTGCTAACTGCCAGGGTGCAGGGTAAACTTTGGAAGTTTGTAGCAGGCCCAGCCCCATAGGATTATTGGTGGGGCCTAGTCTCCCACCGGCCCCTTAGTGGGTCAATGTGGTGATGCCACATTTGGCTATCTTCTAATGCTATTCTGTATTAGCAGGTCCCTGTTATATCTAATATTTTCTCTACTAACCATAGAAGGTGACCTGAGTAATTTCTTGCATAGACTAGTCCCCCTTGTTAAAGGCCTGTGCCCTTGCAGTGGAGTCCAAAGAGTTTTCTGATGCATAGCTGGTGTGCAACCTGTCTAAGTTTGTCCTTAACCTCTGGCCCATCAAAATCTCAGCTGGGCTGCAGTTTGTCTCTGGACATGGGGTGGCATGTTGCATTAATAGGTAGGTAGCCACCTTAGCAAGCCATTCTCCTGGGCCCATCTTTGCTAAGGCTTCTTTAGCTGAGTGTTCATTCAGCTAGCCCATTTTTTGAGGGATGAAAAGGGACAATTAAAGCATGTCGGATCCCAAGCCCAGCCAGGAACAATTCAAATGGACCCACGGTCAGCTTTGTTCCATTGTCAGATATTAATACATCCAGCAGTCCATGGATGGCAAATAGAGAACTAAGGGCCAGAATGACAGCTTCTGAGGTGGCAGATGTCATCAGCAATACTTCTACCCACTTTAAATAAGCATCTACTATTACTAGGAACATCTGTCTGAACAGGGTCAGCGAAATCTATATGAATACGTGACACGGGGCCCTAGGTCTTTCCCACTTCTGAGGCTGGACTATGGGTGGAGCAGGCCTGGATTCTTGGCAACCCTGGCATCTGGAAACCCAATCTGTGATTGACTGGTCTAGATTTGGCCGCCACACATAGCTTCGTCCTAGCACTTTTATCTGGACAATGCCTGGGTGTCCTACATGTAGGCCCACAGGAACTGCTGCTTCAGTGGGGAAGGGATATCGACCTGGCTCCCCCACAGTAAACAACCCTACATCATGGATAGATCATTCTGCCATGTTTTAAAGGGCCAAAATTCTTCTCCCACAGTCCCCTGGGACCAGCCTCTTTAAACCCAGTCCACCATCAGAGCAAGTACCTGGTCCTTAGCTGAATGTTTCATGACGTTAGAGTTGGTCAATGGGCACTGAAGGTCATTAACATGGAGGACTGTGCTGGATCTTCCACGGGAATCTGTAATGGGCAGCGACTTAAAGTGTCATCATTGCTGAGGTTTTTTCCGGGATGGTGTTTAAGGAATAATCGTAGGCTGCTAGAAAAACTGTCCATCCCTGTCATTCTGGGTGAGAGGACTTGGAGTGTCTGACAGTCTTCTGCAAGTAGCTCTAGCAGTGGCTTATGCTCTGTGACTAGCTCAAAAGTCTGACCATACAGATATTCCTGAAATGATTTAATGCCAGCCACTGCTGCCAAGGCTTCTTTATCAAGTTGACAAGTAGTTTCTTTCAGGCTTCGAGAGTATCCTGGAAAAAATGCTATAGGTGCTTCAAAACTGTTTGGAATTTTGTAGCTGATCACTGCACTGACTCCATAGGGGGATACATCACAGGCCAGCACTAAAGGCAGTTTTTCATTGTATTGGATTAGCACACTTTGTGACATCAGGAGGCTTTTGACAGCATTGAACGCAGCACTCTCTGTCTTGCTCCAGGACCATGGAGTTTTAGAGTCCAGAACTCTGTGCAATGGTTCAACAATTGATGCTTTATGGGGTAGGAAGATTATATAAAAAATTAAGAGTCCCAGGAATGCTTGTAACTCAGTCTTGTTTTTAGGTCTGGAAGCATTCTGGATAGCCTGAATTTTAGAGGACGTTGGGTGCAACCCTGATGCATCTATCAGGTATCCAAGGAATTCAACCTTTTGGACAGCTAATTGGCAGTTTTCTCTTTTTCACTTAAGTCCAGCTTTTTAAAATCTAAGAATGCCCTTAGACATTCTTTTAGTTCAGCTAGATTGGTCGCTGATAGTAGGATGCCATATTTTCCATCAAACTCTGGAAAAATACCAGGGGTGACACTAACACTGAATTGTAAGTAGTGACATTTAAAGCCCCTCTGTGAGTCACAATTATTTGTGCCTTAGCAGTTTGTTCATCAACTGGGGCCTGCTGATAAGTCTGCATTAAATCCAGTTTGGCAAAAAATGTGCCATTCCCTAATGAGTCCAGCAAGTGCTGCACTACAGGCACAGGGTAGGTGCTTTGTTGAAGTGTGTGATTTAAGGTACATTTATAATCAGCACATATTCTAATGGACCCATCAGGTTTGACTGGGATAACAATAGGTGTCTCCCACTTAGTGTGTCAACGGTCTCTAGAATTCCCTGTGCCAAAAGCTTTATCTAGCTCTGCATCTACCTTAGGACTCAGAGCGAAGGGCACTCGTTGAGGTTTTAAACAGATGGATGCGACCTGGTCTAAATTAAATGACAGAGGGGTGCCAGTGTACTTACCCAGGCCATCTTCGAAGATGGTGGCAAAATTTGTAATTAAAGTTGATATGTCTGATTTGCTGATGGAGTTGATGCCTGAGATGGCTAATCCAAGCGAGTTGAATCAATCGAGTCCTATTAAACTTGGAAGAGACCCATCAACTATTATAAGGGGAAGTTGTCCTGTGAATTTTTTATAAGTGATCTGAAAGTTGCCTGTACAAGGATGGGCATAGCCCTTCCTTGGTAATCTCGGAGCCCAGTGTTGAGCTCCATTCTTCAAGGGATTCCTTCTACTCTAATTGTGAGGCAAATTTTGTTTTTCCGAATCATATTAGCCTGCCCAATGACTGATTCAGCTGAGTATGTACCTTTTCTTATAATACAACAGTCTTCCCCCTAGTGGGTTTCAATTGAGGTCTTTTTACATAGGTGTCCTTGCTGAGGGAACATTTGCTGGTTGAGCAGCCCAACACACTTTGGCTAGATGTCCCTTCTTTCAGCATCGCAGGCGTTTTTCGTGTCACTAGAGATGTTTGTATAATCATTGGCTAGCAAAAACACTCAAATTTGTCTATGTAAGTGTCCCATGTTTCGGTAGCTGGGCTGAATGCAGCAAAAGAGTGTAACATAGCCATTTTCTTTGGGGCAGAAGTTACTCAGACAGCATCATTTGAGAATATTTTTTGACAGCATGACCTCTTGTCATCTACAACTTCAGCTCAGTCTAGTGACAGCTCTTTAACTTCAGTGACTCGCTCGCGTCTATCACATTAGGCTGGGACAGATTCCATCTTCATCGGCAATTGTTCAGTACCAAGAACAGCGGCGGACAGCTTGGAAAATAAACTTTATTAGTTTATTTTGCTAACAGAGTTTGCTATCCGTGGCTGCTCGGCTCAAAACAACAACAGCCCTTCAGTTCCTCTGACAGGTCTTTTATACTTGAGCTGTCAGAGTCAGCAGCCAATCAGGATGCTTCTCCTTTCTCGTTAGGGGAATGGACCAGAGTGAGAACAGAACACAGCAAACTTTCAGTTCCTTAATCTCTCTCATCTCATTTCTATCCTTGTGCCCAATAGGCCAATTTGAAGAGTTTTCCGGCTACATAAAAAAAATCAGCCACAGAGGTTAGTGAGGAACAAACACTGGCTGTGACATCATAAAAGATATCTGAAAATCATATGGCTCCTAGCATACTGTCTCTGACACCCTAAAATTGCATCCTAAGACATCAATGGAATGTGTTTAAAATGAATTACGTTCCAGGAGCTAATAAACTTATAAAACATCTAGTAGTAATGTTTTATTAGTGTTTATTATTTATTACAGAAATTATTGTACTTACAAATCATCACACTTTTACAGTTCTTCAGAGTCTCTTTCTTCACTAGAGTTATGACAATTGTTTTTGATTATTTTAAAACTTAGATTCCATATGCAAAACACAACAAATAAACAATACATAGTGCTCTTGTTCAGAACATGAATTTGAATAGGATAGATGGCAAAGTTTCAGTATATAAAATATCAGTAATAGCATCAACAATATTTACAGGCCCAAATAAATTTCTGTGAAAAAATATTAAACAAAAGTAAGGAAACCAGGGATATGCCTGTAGCCTGGCTGCAGTGCTAATACAGTTAAGGGCTCTTAGTCCAATCAAGACCTATGAAGATGTTCAGGAAAACTGAATGCAGAAAAATGCTTTTCTCTTTTGATAGCAAAATAGCAGGCCATTGAAATGAACTACTGATGTAAAGTTTTCTTCATAAAGTCCTCTTGATCAGTAATATAGCATTTTTCTAGCATATTAATTGGCAATTCAAGGTGGCAATTCAAAACACTTTTTTCCTCGCAATGATTCATAGACATATCTGTATTACAGATTACTGCAATCTTCCCTTTTCTAATTCTGCAGATTTCTATTGCACATTTCTCAATGTCACCAGTCTTTTTCTGCCTGGCTGACTTTATATCTCTACTTTCAAGTGTTGATAATAAAAAAACAAATGGTTGTGAGTGAGTCTTTGTTGCCCTCCTTGTGCAAAATGCTATTTTAAAGTAAGAGATGGTCTTTAGGCAATCAAAATTCAAATCAAACTGTGGCATAATTAAAATGAACACAATGATACAGACAAAGTTTACATGAGCTTTGTACAAATATTGACAGCAAAAGCATGTAATATTGAGCAGTGCCTATATCCAGGGGATTATATCAAAAGCAAAGATTCCAGCATTGGTGTGGATGTGAAACAGCAAACATTTTACTTGGCCACAGACACAAAATGTGACTACATTTCTACCTAGGTGTCACAGGAGTTAAATAAAAAGAGACCGAATCATTTTGTTGATTAGGATTGGAAATGGTTTTCTGGAAAATGTATAACTTTTTAGTTGGATTTGACACACATGACAGCACTTTAAGTAAATGAGAGCCATACAATCAATATGTGGTTCTCTATTAATTTAATATACTCCTGAACTCAAGGCAGGTTTTGCACAATAGCCTCCATTGCAAAGGTTCTTGAAGGCATAAATTCTGTTGTTCCCATATATGCTTAGCATACTGTTGGACTTCTTTCCTCTGCCAGAGTTACATATAGCTGAACTGTTTAGCTCAAATGAACAATTCACTATGGCTCTAGGATCATCCTAAATTTTTCTGAGCTTTTTGAATCAACAGATGGAAGAAGGAGAAGATGAGGAAGGTGACTGCTTCCATAGAGCGGGTGATGAGGGATTTATGTAATAATCACACAAATGCTGTGATTTTTATCCACTACAATCCACAAAATTTTATACTTCAGGGAACGTGCAATAAGAAAGATTAAATAAAATTTAAAGGCAACATAAAGGTTTCTTGGCTCATGTTGTATGTCTTATGAAAAGCAAGGAGAAAAATGATCTCATGAGAATGAAGATATATAAACATTTAACTTCTATTTGTTGAGACTTTAACCTGGAAAATAACTTATATCACAGTTATTAAAGGTGTTAGTAATAATAAGAAACAATCATTTTGTAAGCAGTATTCAAAGTGATGTATACATCAGCACAAACACTTTTCAATCAACAGAATCACTGACACAATTTTTCTTCCCCTATTTATACTGTTGCAATAGTTAGAGGTCATGAATTTGATAGCAGCTGAGGCTAGGAACACAGAAATCACTACATCTTAAATACTCTTATTTTGAATTAATTTTAGATTTTGGATTCAGATTTTCTGAATTCCAAAGAACAAACCTTGCTACATATCTTCTCCTCAGGCATTGCCAGCTACTCTCTTATGCTAGCACACTGCTTCTGAGTCCAAATGTTCAACTCTAATAGATTGTTATCACCTTGCCCAGGCTACCATGAATGCATTGTGTGGTATGCCCCTCTTAAATATAATGGCATATGTTAGAAAACAGCTAATAAAACCCAAGAGAGCTTGATAATCTTAAGGAAGCAGGGATGCTTCCTGGCTTGCACTGGAAATGTTTAAAAACCTTAATAGAAATATGGGACTAAGCTTAGGCCCAGCAGAAGATATGGACCAAACCTTTTATGGAGTCAAATTGTTCCTTGCCCTAATAGATATTTTTCTAATAAATTTTTTTTCACGATAAAGTAGTTAGACTTATAGCTTAGAACCTCACACAGAAAACATTTTTATCTATAAAAAATCATGAATGAGCAGAAACATATTTTATACCCTAATTGCATATACATATAAATGCTTATTACATACAATAATTGAAAGTAAATGTTTAGTACTCCTGAAAAGAATTTAAGATTACATGTTGGAAGGAGCAGTTATGTTCATCCATTGGAATCATAGCATAGCTAGGTATCTTTCTTCAGTTCCACCATTCATTGATGTTGTTACTGTTTTGTTGACTTGTTTATAGTTTATTTATTCCAACTTTTGGTAAAATATCTGAGGCAGCACTGCTAAGCCCATATCTCACTTAAAAGAATTATAAAGCAATGCGGCCTATAGAAAATGTTTGATGTTGCGACACGATCATTATTTCTTTTCTAGAGAACAGAATCCACCACTTGTCCTGCTCATCAAACAGGGCTTTAAAGCAGAAATATAGTCATGTATAATGTAAACAAGGCATGTTGGAATTATTGTAGATCACAACAAGAACATTTAACATAGATATTCAAAAACATTTCATGAGAAAATATCATTTTAGGTGAAAAGCACATTACATTGTGTATGACTGCAAAAATTGTATAAAATACAGAGCACGTTCTTTCTTTGTTTCATGGGTCCTCCAATTAAATATTTATCACCTGAATGGAGTTTCACACTGATTCTAATTAGGAGCACAGAAAGGGCACAGTGGACAAATTATGTAGCCCCTTGTAATAGATAAAGTGAGCAAATGTTAATTGCTTATACTATACAACAAAATATATTTTTTATCGTGGCAGTGTTATATGAAGTACAAATAGTATCTTACTGATTTAATGAGAAGAGCGAGAAAGGTGAAAGGTAATGATAAAATGCAAACTACATTAACATTGTCATATAAATTTAATGCAGTGCTTGTGTAAAATAATATAGTTGCTTTTCAATGGTACTTTTGGTATACTTCATGAAATTGCCGGTTAATATTGATCAGATATTGTGACATGTACTTTTCATTTAGTTCCTGTGAATTTGCTATTTAGAAGAAAGCAGGAAGTACCTACTTATGTCCAGTCAGAGGAATACAACAAAACAGGTGATGCAATCCTCTAACATATGAATTTTAGTGGGGTTTTTTAAACATACTTTCTAAATTAAGCCTAAAGCTTAAATATTCTCAAATGATTATGAGTGATTTTTCAATATGGATTTGAAATATTTCGGATACTTTCAAGAAAGAGAATTTAATATTCTATGCATTTGTTTAATACTACAAAAGACGTTTTCTGCCTCGAATCTGATATATGCCTAATAGAAAGCTTGTTGGTATTTGTTGAGTGAGATTGATTTTCTTGGGTATTGTAAGGCTGTAGAGCTTAATTTTAAGACAGCATCTTGCTCTCATCAGTTTTCATTTATTTTTTTCTCATCAAGATATTATTACTCCATGCACTAAGATAAAATTACTTTTTTCAGGCAGAATGGCTTGATGACTATGTTTTTTTTAAAAAAGCTTCTGACTTTTAAGATTCTGGCATGTGTTGTCTCATATCTGTCATTCATTTCTATGAGAATTAAAACTTCACTGTACAATTTCATCAGCAGGTGAGCATTCTTAAATTTCATTTGAATGGAGGAGATTTTATATTATGAAATGTTTTGCTATATTCAATGGGACAAAGTGTTTGATTTAGCTGGATTGTAACTTAATTTTAATATAAGAGAATAAAGTCTTCTGAAAATAGCACATCAGTCATTAAAAGCAGTGACCTATCCTGCTATGTAAGTATATAAGGAAACCCTTAAAAGCAAATAAAGCAAAATATTATACAAAAAAGGATATGCATGTCAGAACTCAAACAGCAACAAGGGTTGCCATCCTGTTGTACTTTATGCTTTTGTCCTAAATGTATCAGATAATACCTAGGATTGATATATTAGACTGAGTATATATTTTATGCAAATCAAATGATTGCAGTAACTTTTGTACACATGCATATCATACATGTACATCAAAAGCAAATATGTTACATTATACCACTTAAAACTGTACACAGAAATTATTTTTACCATGGAAACAGCTTTTTAGTGAAATGAGTTATTGGCACTTCAGTAAATATAAATGGGAATTCTTAGTAGTAGAAGTTGTAATATGTAGATTTTCAAAGGTATTTTAAGGATTAAGGTAAAAAATACTCTAATTAGCCTTCTCCCATCTAATTGTAATTTCTTATCATACTATAAAACACATTAATTTTAAAGTGTAAAAAGGCCCATTTACAAAAAACATGGAAAATACTCTTCAAAATAAGTATTAGAGAGTAAATATTAAATAGCAGAAGGTATAATTATAAATTGACATTTCTTTCATATTTTTATCTCATAGTGTATCATCATAAACAGAAGCTGCAGTTCAGATTTTTGTAAAATTATTTTTTAGAATAAAATAGGTTTTCCTGATAGTTTGGTGGAAATGACTGTAGTAGTAGCAGCAAAGAAAGGGTATATTCGTATATAGTCTGCAAACATCCATAAAACAGTGAGTTTGCTTATATATAAATCCTAATAAGCCCAATCATCTATTTGTGAGGGGTATTAAGGAATGGATTAATTCCATTTATTTTCTTTCATTTGTCTTATAATGTGGTGTCAAAGGGTAATTGACTGGGTGGAACCTAAACAAGTCATAGGTGGAGCCAGAATCCTCAAACAAGTAAGGATTCCTTTTTATGGAATATCTCTTTCTCTCTCTTTCTCTTTTTCTGTCTCCCCACCCACCCCATTTCTCACATTCTTTTCTCTTTCTGCCCATCTTTTTTTTCTCGTCCATGCATCCAATGGCAAGGAGTATACAAGTACTTATTTCCACAGATGTGAAGTGATGTCTTGCAGAAAGTTGTTCTATTTACTTCATATGCTCTAACATGAAGTTGAACAATCCTTTTTAAGTTGAGGACATATTGCACTTGGATGGTAAGGCAATGGACAGTTATAAAATGCAACTGAGATAGGAAGAAATCTATTTTAACCTTAACTTTAATGACCTGCAGTAGATTATTTTTCAATGGATGAGTTTATGCTGAATATTTCAAAGTATAGCCAAGTGGCTCCACCAACTTTTGATGACAAATTACGCCACTGAACTTTGTTATTGACTGAGGAAGGAAGTCAAATAATTGCATCAAGTTATGACAGCTGTATGCTACTGCTGATTGCCCATCCAGCTGTACCTGGTGAGACGCCTGCATCAGAGTTTCTTTTAATACAATATAGGCTGAATATACAATATCAGATGAAGTATCTGTGGTCATACAGATGTTTCTGAACAGCAGTTCTTTATTGCTAACCATGCTGGTTAGTATTACAGTATAGGAGATTATAGCACAGGTATTGGTTCCTCATTCTAGCTATACAACATCAAGTCAATAACCATTTTTGCCATGGCCATCTTAGAGTCTCTTCTCTTTTTAATTCACCAGGTATCTGCAACATGACCAAATTGTAGGCATTATAATAAAGAAATACATGAGCAGGGAAACTATTCTGTAGTGTTTTAAAATAAAGTGGCAAGTAGTCCTATTTATTGCTGAATTGTTAAAAGAACTACTGTATAATGATACATTAAAGACACCATATGCTTTCTACAACCTAATTATAAGAAATAAAGAAATTCAAGCATGCTATCATTTCTTGACCAGAATTTGATCGAACTAGCAATTTTGTTTATAATATTCATAGATCCCTATAGATATAAATTATTGGCATGTAAATGAAACCCAATTATTTAAAGGAACATACAAGGTCAATAAGACAACAGTCCAATATTTGACAAGTAAAGCAGAAAAAATGCCAACATATTAATGTATAACTTTATGACATTCTTAACTGTACCTATTGCAATAACTTAACCTACTTAAATCTTCTGTCTTCATCCTTTTTCCATTTTGAGTAGTTGAGATGTTACCAAAACAAACAAGCAAACAAAAATCCTCCAGACAGTGGAGACAATGTGTACAAATTGATGCTTGCTGGTAGCCAGTCCCAGACTAATACTTAGCACTTAAACTAACATACCACATAATATTAGAGCATAGAATTTTAGAGACCAATTTAAGTTTGCTTTCACTTGGATAAGGCTGAAGGTATATATGATGGTGCACAGAAATTGCATAGTTGCTGCAGTGTAATACAGCTATGACACAAAATGCCACCAAACTGCAAGGCTGGTAATTTTAAAGAACCAAGAACTTGATGCTTGAGTACCCAGATTTCTGTCCTCTTTATAAATGGAAAATGTTTTTATTGTGGTTGTGGATGTGGTGTCCGTCTTTTCCATTATTAGTATGGTTTCGTTTCTGTCTCCTGATTTCATACTAAAAATATCTGAAAAGAAACACAAACAAATGTTACTTATTTGGCAAACCATGTCAATAAAAGAAGATGATTTTTATGATTCCAATAATCTCACATCTGAAAATAAGAGCTGCAGTATAATCTGCTATTTATGTACTCTCAATAATTTAAGTTAATTTATAAGCAGGTTCAGGTCTAAGATTGTTAGTAATTTGATAGTAAATTTTATTGAATCCATAATGTCTTTCTGTTGAATAAATTGGAGTGTGAAATCCATACATAAATTGTAGAACAAAACACTATCTGTCCTGAGTCAGAAAAAATAAAATAGAATCAGCAATATATTTTATCTCTGATAGATTAGCTTTTGAAGAATACATATCAATAGTTTAATCATTGACTTAATAATAATCTAATTAGCTAAAATTAACGGAACAGTCACATTGGCATTTGACTTTGTAACATATTCACATTTCAGTAATGATGGGATTTGATTTCAATGAACTCCAATGCAACTTGATTGCAGGACATTTTTACTCAAAATATTAAAATAAAATAAATGTTACCTATTTAAAAAAAACACCAATTGGGCCAATTTTTCATTATTGTTACCCTAAACTTTGGTACTTTAAACTCCCTAAACCATCAAATTGAGTGCTCTCAACTATTTTCGTGACATCATGTCATCACCATAGACCATAAGCTGTTGTTAATATTGTTGTTCTTTCAGTGGTTTTTGGTTTAAGTAAGAAACAGCTGTTTAGCTGATTATTGAACATTAAGATGATAAATGATACAAAAAATACTTTTATGTTAGCAAATGTATTTTCTATCAAAGCTTGTCAACCTCTTTTGTATCTAAGTTTACCTACCCATCCACTTTGGGAATATGATTTTAGCAAGCCATTCATCCCTTCACCTGAGACAAGTCTTCACATCACTAACAATTTTTTGATACATTGTTAAATCAGGTTTCTATGTATCATGAGAAATTGCCAGAGGTTGTAAGCCCTTTGTCCCTAGGAACACTATACACTATAGTTTTAGAGTGAAAGCTCCTCAGTGCTGAAAACATTCAGAAATTATAAAAAATATTAATACACTGTACATTATATTAATACAAAAGGGTGATTTTATATATTTTATTATATTTATATTAATATAAAAGGGTGACCCCAGCCTAGTTGAAAATTACAAACCGATCTCATTATGTTGCATCACCTGCAAAGTCATGGAATTAATCGTAAACCAATCCATTATCCTCTGCTTAGAGACAAACAACCTATTTTCTAACAAGCAGTTTGGCTTTAGAAAAATACTGTCCTGCAATCTGCAACTCTTACACTGAAAAAACATATGGATTTCACAACTTGACCAGGGTAAAGCAATAGACGCAATTTATATAGTCTTCTGTAAATCCTTTGATTCAGTGGTACACAACAAACTACTTCTAAAGCTAAAATCTTATGGCATTTCCAGTTTCCTGCACAAGTAGATAGCTGTGTTCCTATCAAACAGGTAACAAGTAGTCAAAATAGGTGATGCCCTATCAAACGATGAACCTGTTAACAGTGGTGTTCCCCAAGGTAACATTTTAGGACCCACACTCTTTATACTTTACATAAATGACCTTTGCGATCATATTATAAGCAAGTGCATTCTCTTCGCTGACTATTTAACACCACCAACAATGCTGCTACCCTACAAAAAAACCTTGACTATGTGTCAGAATGGTCAAAAAATTGGAAATCTCAACCAACTGTCTTACATAATGGCAAAAAAAAAACAAGAACACAAAATTTAAGCTGGGCGGCATGACCTCATAGACGACTTCACTGTGTCAAGGACCTTGAGTAACGTATTTTTCGGAATACATCATGTAATATATGTAACTCATTATTCAGCACATTATTTTATCTTCTGATTAGGACTGAAAAAAAAGCTTCTACAGTATAGCTAATAGAGAGAAGCAATGAACAAAGCATGCAAAGCCTAGAAGATCATAAGCACCTGAAAAAAAAGGTTGTTTAGAGGGAGTAGCAATGAAAAAAGGCTGCAAAGACTTAGGACTGGGAAAAAAGCTTATTTTGAGGGAGTAGCAATGAAAAAAGGCTGCAAAGATCACTTCACTCTTCACGCACCTCGTTAGGTCTGAAAAAAAGCTTTGAAAAAACTACATTCTGAGTATAAGACACACCCAAATTATCAGGGGGAGAAAAGGTGATCAAATGACCTAAGTGCCAGAGCTACAAACTAGGATACAAAACTTTTGCTAGACCAATTCTTGAATACAGCTCATCTGTCTGGAACCCGCACTGTATATCAGGCATTTAATACAATCATACATTAATGCAGTCCAGAGATATTTCACGAAAAGAATCCTACGCTTCTCTTTTAGCAAAAGAATACTTTATGCCACCAGACTTGAAATTTTGGGCTTAGACAACTTAGAATTTTGCTGTCTTCGATCCGAGTGTAATGTAAGCGTAGTACATAAAATTATCTGCTACAATGTCCTATCAATCAATGAATACTTCAGCTTCAACCAAAACAATACAAGAGCACACAATAGATACAAACCTATGGTAAACCAGTCTAAACTTGACTGCAGAAAATATGACTTCAGTAACAGAATTGTCAATGCCTGGAATGCGCTACCTGTCTCTGCGGTTTCTTCCCCAAAAGCCCAAAACTTTAACCTTAGACTGTCTAAGGTTAAACTGTCTACTGAGGTAGACAATCAACTGAGGTTGACTGTCTACTGTCAAACTCACCCCATTTCGACCGATAAGAGGTCTTTAAGTGCATAAGTTCACCAGCATGCCTACCGTCCCTGTCCTAATATTCCCTTTTATTTGTATTTTTTCATGTATTTATAATCATGTTTATACTTATATCTGTTACCTAATACATGCTTTATGAAATTAAATAAATAAAAAACATTAGAAAAGGAACTGAAAATGGATGAACACAAAAAGCAAAATGGGAAGAGACAATAAAAGAGGGAATCTAAGAACAGAGGAAAAAGTAAAGGAAAAAAGAGAAGACTATAAAAAGGTTTGACCAATGGAAATTATGTGAGCAGAAGAAATCTAAGACAAACTGGACAGCAGAAATCAAGAAAATCAAATTGCTCAGAAAATCAAAATATGGTAAGGGAATGAAAATAAATGAAAGTGGCAGCCTTGGAGATGGTTGGATGATAAAGGAGGCAGGAATGGGAGGGGAACCAGATTGTGTTCTTTTTTGAGAGATGTCTAAATAGACCTATGTTGACAATATATATACAATGGCTTTGAAAAATGTATGGGAATGAAGAGAGAAAGAACTATATTTTTCCTTTGTGATCTAAACTGAAAGGACGGCTATGGCCCTTTTATGTCCTTAAAGAATAATGTTTCAATTAGCTTTCCTTGGAGATATTTTTCTCAGCTGCTGCCTTACTTCCATGAAAAAGCATTCTCTGATATCTGAATGGCTCCTCCTAGACTTCCACAAGCCCATTAAAACATGGTTTTTCCATCAGGCCTTGGGGTTAGAAAGTTGTGAGCTTGTTCTCTCCAATAATGGAAGGAATCTGGGTTGATTCAATTGATTAATATGGTTCATAGTGCCAGTGTTGTTTTGATATTATTTTACTATATAGTAAACTTGACTTATGGAATACAGATGTATGCTACCTAGAGTTGTTTGCATTTACAACTGACTACAAACTCGGTAAAGCAAATATTTTAAATTCCTAAAAGGTAGCAGAAATATAGAACACATCAGTAGAATTAAAACAGAGGTCTCATTCAACAAATAAATTTAAATTTATGCTAATATATAACCTATCCTCTCTGAGTTAGTTGCATAATTTTTGTAATTGTGGCACCATAATTGGTGCAGTAGATCTGAGCCCTCTAGCAAATACATAAGGGATAAAGTATTTTATATCTTAAATGATGGCTGGCTTTCTATTGTGAATTTGATTGCTTGATATGAAAGAAGCCAATAGAATTATTTGAATATAAACTCCTGCTAGATTGTCCAATTTCCCAGTCCAGCATTTTCTCATTAGCAAACCTCAAAGTGAGATAATCTGGAGCACATCACTAAATTCCACTATTGAGATTAGTAGTGCGTGAATTACTGCTACCAGTGCAACTCATCTGATTGGAGTAAAGTTGTGTAAGCCAAGAAAGTTTAAAATGTTAAAATGCTAAACAGTTAATTGCAGGATGGAAACAAGAACTAAAGGTTTCACTCCATGAGACATTGTCTGGCTTGGGGATAAGGATGGGTATGGATGTAAGGCTGGTAGCAGACAGAAAAACTAGAAATTTCCCCCATGAAGAGGTGACCCATTGAATTCAGCTAAGGTGACTCATGATCTGGAGGGCAAACAGAGAAAAAAGCAAAGAGAAATAATTTGCATGTCTAGCTCAGAAAGAGGGAGAGAGAATGTTGCATGCAAAGACAGAGTGAACATATTTTCCAAGGAATACAGCGGTGATGTAGAATGGAATTTAAATATATATATATAGTGTGGTCATTAAGGAGACTCTTCAGGAATGTGTGAAAGAAAAAAAGAACTTATGACTATTCTTTGTGGCTCCTCACCTCTACACTCCCCTCTAAAGATATCCTGTTTCTCCAAAAACAACAGGCAGCTTCACTTCTACCCAAAATAAAATTGGAACACTCAAGACTTTTTACAGCTTCTCTGACAATTATCATCTAATTATGTCTCCCATAGTAGTTAGATATCATGTCTGGATTTCTACAAGATGTGTCCTTTCCTCATGCCTATCTGAGAAGCTAGATTCCCTCTGACAACCCAACCTTGTAGCATTTTTATTGCAACTTCCAGCCACACTAAAGATTCACTGTGTTTTCTGGTATAAAAATGCACTCTTGCTTTTTGTTTGAGGACTATTTATTTATTTTATTATTTAGTTAGTTAGTTAGTTCATCAATCATGTATTAGATAACAGATATAAGTATAAACATGATTATGAATACATGAAATGGATACGAATAAAAGGGAATCTTAGGACAAGGACGGTAGGCACACTGGTGCGCTTATGCATGCCCCTTAAAGACCTCTTAGGAATGGGGTAGTTCTACAGTAGACAGTCTAAGGTTAAAGTTTTGGGGATTTGGAGAAGAAACCACAGAGTCAGGTAGTGCATTCCAGGCATTGACAATTCTGTTACTGAGGTTATATTTTCTGCAATCAAGTTTGGAGCAGTTTACCATACATTTGTATCTATTGTGTGATCGTGTATTGTTGTGGTTGAAGCTGAAGTATTCATTGACAGATAAGACATTGTAGCAGATAATTTTATGTACTATGCTTAGGTCAGATCAAAGATGGCAAAGTTCTAAGTTGTCTAAGTTTCAAGTCTGGTGGTATAAGGTATTCTGTTGTGAGCAGAAGAGTGGAGGACTCTTCTAGTGAAATATCTCTGGATTCGCTCAATTGTATTAATGTCTGATATGCAGTGCAGGTTCCAGACAGATGAGCTATATTTGAGAATTGGTCTAGCAAAGGTTTTATGTGCCCTAGTTTGCAATACAATATAACCAGAGAAGAAGGTTCACAAGATTAGGTTAACAACTCTTAATGCCTTTTTGTTAATGCTATAACAGTGAGCTCTGGCACTTACATCATTTGAGATGAGTTCTGTCACCTCATCCTATTTCAGGGGGAAATGGGGAAGATTTGAGGTAGAGTACATTCTAGACACTCAGAAAGCTTAAATATTAGATTCATTTGAAAGACCATCTGGATACATAATGTTCTTAGGGATGCTTCAAAGAAATACACATGTCCTTTTCCTTTGATCAGCCATTTGCATTTTCCTTGCAAACCAAAACTTTTGAACCAGTTGTTCAATGAGGTTTTAGCACTTGTCAGTAGTTTTGGATGCTGTGAAGAGAAGGTGGGGCAAGAGGAAATTGCATGAGTGAAGAGACTGTATACACAAAAAGGAGGACAGTTCTAAAAGATGGATATTGCTGCTGAGGAAGGAAGGAAAGAAGGAAGGAAGGAAGGAAGGAAGGAAAAAAACACAACCCCCAATTCCAGGAAATTTAGACATGGTGTACAATTCAGAAATAGTGTAAATCAGCTTAAAGGAAAGAAATAGAGATGAAAGAAAGGAAATAAACTTTAAGCAGAAGAGGAATGATTCAGTACTTCTAGCTACATTAGAAGGGAAAAAGTAGAACTGGGGGGGGGCATTTTGTAAGAAATAAGCTGAGAACCAGATATCGATAATTGCATAAACACTCAATGACTTCTTAGCAAAACCATTTGCATATTGATACTGGCAATGGACAATCTACTGGGTAGTATTCAGTGTTTCTCTGAGCTTTTATTTATTATTTATTTATTTATTTATTAAATTTGTATACCGCCCTTCTCTCGAAAGACTCAGGGCGGTGCACAG